>QGMF01000075.1:0-74197 GCA_007821475.1 Lachnellula arida | reverse complement strand
CACGATCTGCATGCATACTCCGTACGGTACGGCCCGGTACATGAACTGCCACGAGCACGAGCACGAGCCGCAGCCGCAACGCAGCGCACCTGCCTAATCTGACATGACATGATAATACTCCACGGCCTCGCACATATCGTATCGATGCAGCAAATATCGATTCCGTATTGTCCAGAGGCGCAGTAGCATACGATGGCATGTCATGACGGGCAATTGATATGCTGTGCTTATATACCATCGCATCCTCCGCTTCTCATTCGCAGCCCCAGCGAGCTCTTCGTATTCAGGTCAGGAATGACACGAGATTTAGCACCGTACTAACCATCTCATCGTCACATCGCAGGTAAAAGTCATCGTCTAGATACGGTCGGTAAATTTACCTAGCTGGGTAGAAGAGTTTTGCATTACTCCGTAATCCACTAAAATACCGGTAAGGATCCCAACCCAACACACGAGTTAACTGTAATACTCCGTATCGTAATTATCCTGAATTCCAAGTACCTCCGTACCGGTAGTATTACCCCGTAAAGAGCGCGGGGGCGGAAGCGGAAGCGGAGACATGAATCCGACCCCTGCTCTGCCCTGCAGGAAATCATGGTTGTTTCACCATACTCCGTACAAAATGGACGTGCTCCACCTCCACCACTCTCCAAAAGCACGGAGGCTCACGGACCAGAAATCTTATTCTTACTTATGCATAAAAAACCCACCTTTTACTTTACAGGGTGTTCGTCCGATGTATCGACTCCACTCGATTAATTGATTGATTTCATCAATTTAACGTCCGTTCCAGGCTTGCTAGCCTATGCAGACTCCTCTATATATTCCAGCACATGCATACGAAGGAGCGTAGAGCACGCCCTACATGCCGCCACCTCGTTTACTATACTCGTACAAGACTACAGTAATGGATATAAATAGATTCTAGTGGGGTGACTCGGTGAGGTGAGGTGAGCTTGATACTGTAGCGCCATGCCATGCCATGCCATTTACTCCATATGAAATATATTTTCAGGGACCTTGGGGATAGGATAGGACAGGACAGGGTGACTAAACGATGTGCACACTGCACAGGCACAGCACAGCGCAGCACGTCGGCGGCGCGGCTCGCATTCCGATCCGACTACAGTAGCATGATATAATCGGCGGTCCCCCCCTACCTAGCTTCTCCCACCTCCAACCTCCAGCTGATTATGACGTGACTAGCTAGCTGCAAATAGTCACGACTGCCTTTACTGGGTACTTTATGGTTTTATTTCTCGTATAATATAATATGATTATCACAAGTCTGATATCATTATCACAAGTCTGATATCATTCACATGAGGATGAATCCTGGCTAGAGAAAGGAAGTAGGGTAGGGTGCTGAAGCCCGAGAGAAGTATATGCAATGCAGACTCCGTGATCTTGAGGTGGGAATAATTAACATTATATGCGTACGAGTATTGGTATATGTAAAGAAAGCAAAGCACGCTGTATGGGAATATATAACCATATAAACAAGCACAACGCCATCTACAAGTCCGCGTTCTACAAAGAACTCCCCCTACCCATGTACTGACTTTGCAGCACCTGCGTCGGAGCCTGGTTCTCCCCAAAATTACCATAATCCAGTTCACTGGTAGTACGCGACGGCTTCTTCTTCTTTACCCGCTCCCGACCCTTGCCCTTATCTCTTGGTGCAATATTCTCGTCGACTCCCTCCACCGAACTATTCCCCGCCGTCCTACTCTGCATCCCCTTAAACTCCTTTACCACCTGAGCAAAGCCTTCTTCAAGAGTTTTCATTCTCGCAAGCATCAGTCGACCCATCATGCCTTCATCCTCTTTCTCCCTTCGATGCAAACCTTTCAAACCACCAGTAGCCATGGCCATCTGTGTTGCAAATGAACTCGGGACTGCGCCTAGCATATGATTATTGTCGATACCGAGGTCTGACATGCCCATATCCAAGCTCGAAACTCTGTGCCGGATTTGTCGAGTTCGAGATTCGAAATTGAAGTTTGGGACGGATTGAAAGTGTTGTCGTGGCGGCATGATAGGGCGGGGTTGAACAGACGGTCTTGTATTGGCGGTTGTGTAGATGGAGTGTCGAGGGGTGCGTTGGCCTGTTTGAAGAGGTGTGTTTACACCAGTGGTGGCTTTTGCTGGAGTGTGCGTTCCCGTGTTCGTTCTTGAGTGGTGTTTGGCTGTTAACGGTCGAGATATAGGTGGTGAGGTGGAGGATGAGGTGTGATTGTTAGCGAGTGGGTTGAAGAGTATAGTGTTTGTGGATACATTGCGGTTGTGGAGGCGCCGTTTAGGTGGAGATGACTTTGGAGGGTCGTCAATGGGGAAGCGGTTCTTTTTCGATGAGGTTGTGGGCGTCAACCTGGTGCCGCCGGTTGGCGTTCTGAAATAACCTTCTTCCTCCGATTCGTCCTCCACAGGCGTGACATGACTTTGTGGATGATCCAGAGTTAGTCCTTCGTCATCATCATTCGTCACGAGCTCATCATCTCCATCCTCATCTGTATGAGCGCCAACATGCTCATTGGCAAACTCATCTTGGTCTGGGTCCTCTTGATCATGGAATAGACCAGTAGACATAAATTCGGCCGGATCACTAGCAACAGATCTATTACCAGAGATACCCCTCTGCCTCAACAGTGTAGCTCGCCTAGCTTGTCTTCTCGTCTCTAAACGATCAACGATTGATCGATCCTGCTCTTGAGGTGGACTTGCTTGACCGCCCTGATGATCCATCCAATTGTTGACCACATTATGGGTTTTCCGCCGCTCTACACTCTTCTGGGTACTTCGGAGGGTATCTGGTCTTGGCGCTAGCCTGAAGACTTCATCCAACGCCTTATCTTTCTGGAATCCAGCAGTCGACTCTTGACGCGTTCGAGGGCCGGGGCTAAACAGCCCTTGCTTGGGGTCCTGGAAGGATACAAGCCTTGGCCGGCCACGACTAACATTATCCACGAGATCTGTAGGCTCAAAGACCGATCGGGCTAGGAATAGCTTCTCGTACGCATAGATGCTGAATAGCAAGGGAAAATGCGTCACCTTGATGACGGTTCGATTGAGCTTGATGAACATTCGAAACGGAACGAAGAATCGCATGGGGGTGAGAATCCACGCAAATATGTTGCTTGGTGCTACGTAAGAGAAGAGTGCATCGTTCTTGACCATTGAAATTGTGTTGACTGCAAAAACAAACTGATGTTCTTCGTCTGCATTTGACACAATCGCCATGAAGGAGTTGGTGAGAACCGTAATCAAGATTGTCACAACCAAGAAGTGACAGATGAAGAGAAACAGAACCAAGATGGCTTTCCCCAGAGGATTGTAGGTCGGCCAAGCTTCCCATGCCGCAGGGGTAAAACCCATAAGAATTTGGAAGATCTTATACGCCACACCAGCAGCGTCATACTCATTCGTCCCAAATGACAGCGTAAAAGCAACAAAGAACCCACTGCAGGCAATGAGGATCAGAATGAACACAGCGACCAAGTCAACGGCCATCAGCCTAAACGCAATCAAGAGTTGGGAGAAGTATCGGTAGTGATCCAGAACGCTGAACAGCCGCGGGAAAAGGAGGATAGCATTCGTCGCCAGGACATCATAAGCCATGCTATTCCACTCCTTTCTGCCTAGTCCATCGACCAAGAAAATGCCATACAATCGCATGGAATAATATACCATTAGTAACAACAGAATTCCAAGATCGAATGTGTTCCAGAAACTTATGAGGTATAGACTGAAGCCTTGCTCATTGAAGCTCACCACTTCGTCAAGCATGAAGCCAGCACTCCAGAACCAGAAGACAACTTCTAACGAGGTAATGTCGTTTGACCGATCAATCAGAACAGCAAGGAACAAGCCTAGCAAGATCGCAAGGGAGCAAGTTGAAAAGAATTGCCGATATCTTGGGACTCGAAGTCTAGATAGTTTGAAAAGGGAGGCGTCTCTAGGGTCGTAGAGGGTGACAGTTCTTCTGCTCTTAATTGCTAGGACTGGAGGGTCCTTGTTGGGTGATGTCCGTGGAGATGCAATGGCTCCGTAGTTAACACGCTGACCCGGGGCCAATGGGTTCTGTCTACTGCTGACCTTACGAGTTTCCTGTATTTGCTGCTGTGGCGTGGACTGGCGTCGATGGAGATTGTCTGCTGCAGAGTGGAAGACGATAGTACCAGCCCATATAGCCTCGAGTTGCTGAACGACAAGAGGATGTGCTATGAATCGTTTCGCAGAGGCTCTGATAGCAACTTCCAATGTCGATATTCGAGCGGCAGCAGGCTTTGGCCGGTTCATCTGCCCAGGTGCTGAGATACTCGGTATGGTAAGGCCCTGAAGAGGGAAGAAGTCGTAGGATAAGGCATCGATGAGTTCTCGCGTGTTGTATTCTTTCAACAGCTTTATCGCAAGCAATTCGCAGACCATGGCTCTGGTACGAGAGGTGCCCGCATTCCCTGGATTGGTCTGCCCCTCCTTTTGGAATTGTAATGAATTTGCCATCAACGCGTAGAGGGTTGCTCGAGAGAAATGGGAGGTTCGTATTTGCTGCTGCATGGGCTTGACAAGGAATTGTGATACTTGAGGTGATCGTAGCTGGTCCCAAGTCAAGGTGGTTTCGGTTTTTGGGACGACTATCAGCCGAATGGCGTGAGTGAGGTTATAGACGGGCAGGGCGTCTGAGAAAGTTAGCAAGACTCGCGGAGGAACAGAACAGAGAGTATGTATAGGTCACCTAGATGGGCTGCAGAGAAGATTGGCAGCAATGGAGTATCTTCTCCTCCATCCTCATCTTCGTCTTCTTCTTCGTCTTCCTCCTCCTCTTCTTCTCCATCGCCAGCCTCGCCATCCCCATCGTCCTCATCGATATCTTCCCCGATATCTTCCCCGATATCTTCCCCGTCATCGTCCCCCTCTGAATTGTCATCGTCTGCCTCTGTTTCATCCCAATCTGCAGTGGCATGGCGGACTTGTCGTTCCTGACGCGCAACGACGGGCGACGAATCGTCTGGATAGACGGACGAGAAGGGCGAATGCTCCTCGACGCGTTGGCGGTGTTTCTTGGGTCGCAGGAGTGACGAGAGCATTGTCGCAGCTGTGGCTCCAGACCAATCTGCAGCAATACAGTATTCCTCCTCCTCTCTCCTCCTCTACCGACACAATCTCAGTCGTGGGGGTTGGTGGGAGATTGCATCAAACATGGCAACTTGAAAAAATGCGGTTCAAGTACAAGGCCAGGGTGGACGGTACGGTATGGCTGATCCTCGGGTACTGTATGGTCCTCCACCTTCCTTCGCTTCCTACCGTGATGTACCCAAGGCAACTGGGAATGCCCTCAGAAATACCTTTTCAAGTGTGGTAGATGCACATACATATAGGTAGGTGCCTTCTTATCAGTGAGAGGGGGGCACATGATGCAAGAGGGCGCATAATGCATGACGGAAGACACCAAGAGAGACTGCGCGTCGTACTGGATGTACTCCGTACTGTATGCAAACATGCGGAGTGCAGACACTTGCAGATCCAGCCCCGTGGACAGCCAATCACAGCGCTTGGACTGTGTCCATGCTTGTTGCTTCACCGCAAGATCAAGGGTCACCTGCCTTTGCATGAGATGAAAATGTACAAGTGATAAATATACAGGTTTCTGTTTTACTGGGTGCTTTAATAAGGTTTAACACAATGCATGAAACGAAGATATCATAAAATGAATATGATAAGGTATGAGATAGTTATGAAAGAGGTAAATAAAATAAAAAGCTAAATGGCCACTCGGCCGAGGCTGAAGATACGGCTGAAAATACAAACTTGTATGCAAGGCAAGGCTGCACTCACTGCACCTTGCCATACCCTAGTTCCTCCGGATTAAATGTTCTTCCTGCCGACAGAATTTTATTTTTTGCTGTGCCTGTGCCTGGCCTGGTGGGCCAATCCTCAAAGCCGAGTCAGTGCAAAATCTTGACATATTCCTTCCCTCTCGAGCTTTTGTCTCGACGGAACCGCATTTTTTCCACTCAATATATCTGCCCCAGAAAATTACAAGGCAGACACCGCGAAGTAGCCTCTTACTCGTCCTCCAGACTGCTTTGCTGCAGCATTGTTGAAGGACAATTTATACCCTCGAAACCCCTCCACCCAAAACTCTTCAAGCACCATGGCCGGAAAGGTTTACGGTCCTGTGGCTGCCCAAATTCTCAATGGCACCGACGAAGGCCTCATCAGTCTCGAACTTCAAGATGGCACCGTTTACCAGGGCTACAGCTTCGGTGCAAAGAAGAGCGTGGCGGGAGAATTGGTTTTCCAGACCGGCATGGTGGGGTATCCAGAATCGATAACAGACCCCTCGTACCGCGGCCAAATCTTGGTCATCACCTTCCCTCTGGTCGGCAACTATGGTGTGCCCTCTCGGGAAACCATGGACGAGCTCCTCAAAGATCTGCCAGCCCATTTCGAAGCTTCAGAAATCCACATTGCTGGTCTCATCACAGCCTCATACTCGGGCGAAGACTACTCGCACTACCTCGCAACATCCTCACTCGGAACATGGTTGAAGGAACAGGGTGTGCCAGCAATATACGGCGTTGATACTCGGGCATTGACAAAGAGGATTCGAGAGGAGGGAAGCATGCTGGGACGAATGCTGATCCAGAAGCAAACTCTGACAAATGGCCACGCTAATGGACTGTCTAACGGAACCTCTGCAATCACATCTTCAGCCACTTGGAGGTCATATTTCGAGGCATTGGACTGGGTAAACCCCAACTCGAAGAATCTGGTGGCCGACGGTGAGTTTCTGCTCTTTGGCAGCCCGCGATCGCGATCTAGGGCTGACATCTGAGTGTAGTATCGATACGGAAACCAAAATTATATACCTCAAGTGCCTCGAATGTCCTCAAACACCCTTCTGGCAGACCATTACGCGTACTGTGTCTAGATGTTGGGTTAAAAAACAACCAATTGCGTTGTCTCCTGAAGCGCGGTGTGGAAGTTTTGGTCTGCCCATGGGACTATGACTTCCCGGCCCTTGCTGGCAAGGACTATGATGGTCTCTTCATTTCCAATGGTCCCGGTGATCCAGCTATGATGGAGAAGACCGTTAAGCACATCTCATCTGCGATGGAGGACAACCGAATACCCATTTTCGGTATCTGTTTAGGCCATCAATTACTAGCAAGAGCCGCTGGTGCAAAAACCCTCAAGATGAAATTTGGAAACCGTGGACACAACATTCCTTGTACCAATATGCTGACTGGAAAATGTCACATTACTTCCCAAAATCACGGTTATGCAGTGGATGCAAATAGCTTACCTACCGAGTGGACCGAGCTATTTGTCAATGCCAATGACGGCAGCAACGAAGGCATTCGACATGTCAGCCGCCCATACTTCAGTGTGCAATTCCACCCAGAGAGCACTCCTGGACCTCGAGATACTGAATTTCTATTTGATGTCTTTATCCAATCCATCGTGGGCACAACAGCAGACAAAAAGCTCCTCTCGGCTCCAGTGCACTTCCCTGGTGGCGATGCCGTTGAAAACGAGAGACTCTGTCCTCGTGTTGACGTCAAGAAAGTTCTTGTACTAGGAAGCGGAGGTCTCAGTATCGGTCAGGCAGGAGAGTTTGATTACTCTGGAAGTCAAGCCATCAAAGCTCTGAAGGAAGAAGGCATCTACACCGTTTTGATCAATCCTAACATTGCCACTATTCAAACCTCGAAGGGACTGGCAGATAAAGTGTATTTCCTCCCCGTCACGGCTGACTTTGTGCGAAAAGTCATTGTCCGTGAACGACCAGACGCGATATATGTTACATTCGGAGGACAGACTGCTCTACAAGTGGGGATTCAACTCAAGGATGAATTTGAAGAGCTTGGCGTCAAAGTTCTTGGAACCCCCATTGACACCATAATCACCACTGAAGACCGAGAACTTTTTGCCCGAAGCATGGAATCAATTGGTGAAAAGTGTGCCAAGTCGGCATCAGCTAGCACTGTTGAGGAAGCGATGAGGGTTGTTAAGGACATAGGTTTCCCTGTAATCGTTCGTGCTGCGTACGCTTTGGGAGGTCTAGGCAGTGGATTTGCGGATAACGACGCTGAACTCCTCGCACTTTGCAACAAGGCCTTCGCTGCCAGCCCTCAAGTCTTGATCGAGCGTAGTATGAAGGGCTGGAAGGAAATCGAGTATGAAGTTGTTCGAGATGCTCGGGATAATTGTATCACCGTTTGCAACATGGAGAATTTCGATCCTCTTGGAATCCACACTGGAGATTCCATCGTCGTCGCCCCTTCGCAGACACTTTCCGACGAAGACTACAACATGCTCCGGACAACAGCCGTAAACGTCATTCGCCATCTCGGTGTTGTGGGAGAATGCAACATCCAATACGCACTCAACCCCTTCTCGAAAGAATACTGCATCATCGAAGTCAACGCTCGATTGTCTCGGTCTTCTGCCCTGGCTTCCAAAGCTACCGGGTATCCACTGGCTTTCATTGCCGCTAAACTTGGTCTAGGTATTCCCCTGAACAAGATCTCCAACTCCGTCACCAAAGTCACATGTGCCTGTTTCGAACCCTCCCTCGATTATGTCGTGGTAAAGATGCCGAGATGGGATCTGAAGAAGTTCACTCGAGTTTCCACCCAGCTTGGATCCTCGATGAAGAGTGTGGGAGAGGTCATGAGTATCGGACGAACATTTGAAGAAGCTATCCAGAAAGCTATTCGTGCAATTGACTTCCACAATCTCGGATTCAATCATGAGACTAGAGCACTCATGTCTATTGATGATGAGCTCCAGACCCCATCAGACCAACGTCTCTTCGCCATTGCAAACGCGATGCACTCGGGTTATTCAGTAAACAAGATTTGGGAGATGACCAAGATCGACAAATGGTTCCTGAGTCGTCTGAAGGGTCTGAGTGACTTTGGGAAACTGATGTCCACCTTCAATACTGGCACTATCTCGACCGACCTCCTTCGCCAAGCCAAGCAGCTCGGTTTTTGTGATCGACAGCTGGCCAATTTCTGGGGCTCAAATGAGCAGGCTGTCAGGCTTATGAGAAAGGATGCCAAGATTGTCCCTGTGGTGAAGCAAATTGATACTGTGGCGGCAGAGTTCCCGGCATTTACGAATTATTTGTATTTGACCTACAATGGCTCCGAAAACGACATCTCTTTCAACGATCACGGAGTTATGGTATTGGGCTCTGGCGTCTACCGCATTGGATCTTCCGTGGAATTTGATTGGTGTTCCGTCCGAGCTATCAGAACTCTTCGCGAGTCCGGCTTCAAGACAGTCATGGTAAATTATAACCCGGAGACCGTGAGTACAGATTACGATGAGGCCGATCGTCTTTACTTTGAGAACATAAATCTGGAAACTATTATGGATATCTATGAGCTTGAATCCTCCAGTGGCGTTTTGATAGCCATGGGTGGTCAAACACCAAACAACATTGCTCTCCCCCTCCACCGTCTCAACGTCAAAATTCTCGGTACCTCACCTGAAATGATAGATAACGCCGAGAACCGTTACAAATTCTCTCGTATGCTGGACAGAATTGGAGTCGACCAGCCTACCTGGAAAGAACTGACGAGTTTCGCGGAAGCTAAAGAGTTCTGCGACAAGGTATCTTACCCAGTCTTGGTTCGACCTTCATACGTCTTATCTGGTGCGGCCATGAATACCGTCTACTCCGAAGCAGATCTTGAAGCGTATCTTCAACAAGCCGCCGAGGTGTCTCGGGAACACCCTGTCGTCATCACCAAATACATTGAAAATGCAAAGGAAATCGAGATGGATGCGGTTGCAGCAGGTAAGGAAAACTGGCTCTTTGATTTTGCCTTGTCCCCTTCTATTATGTTTCGTCTCATGTACTCCTACTCCTCCTAGACTGGGAATATAAGCTCCATCTACTCCCGAAACCGTCTTGAATAGGAAATAACTAACTCCCCGGTGTTCTAGGTGGTAAGATGGTCGGCCATTTCATCTCGGAGCATGTTGAGAATGCTGGTGTTCATTCTGGTGATGCTACTTTGATTCTCCCACCTCAAGACTTGGAGGCCACCACAATCAAGAGAATCGAGGAAGCCACACGCAAGATCGGTGATGCCTTGAACGTCACTGGCCCTTACAACATCCAATTCATTGCTAAGGACAATGACATAAAGGTCATTGAGTGCAACGTCCGCGCCTCCCGATCTTTCCCATTTGTCTCAAAGGTCATGGGCGTTGACTTGATCGAGATGGCGACCAAGGCAATCATGGGTGTCCCATTCCTCGAATATCCTCCCATTCACCTCGCCGAGAATACTGTTGGTGTCAAGGTTCCACAGTTCAGTTTCTCTCGCCTCTCCGGTGCTGATCCTGTCCTCGGTGTTGAGATGGCTTCCACTGGTGAGGTTGCTTGCTTTGGTGTCAACAAATACGAAGCCTACATCAAGGCTCTGATTTCAACTGGCTTCAAGCTACCAAATCGCAATATCCTTCTGTCGATTGGCTCTTACAAGGACAAGAACGAGATGCTGCCCTCTGTAGTCAAGTTGCAAAAGCTGGGATACAAGCTCTTCGCCACAGCCGGGACAGCAGATTTCTTACAAGAACACAATGTCCCCGTCCAGTACCTCGAGATTCTCGGTGAGGGTATGGATGACCAGAAGCATGAGTATTCTCTGACACAACATCTTGCGAATAACATGATCGATCTCTACATCAACTTGCCTTCTAGCAATCGTTACAGACGACCGGCAAACTACATGAGCAAGGGTTATCAGACGCGAAGAATGGCTGTTGACTACCAGACACCTTTGGTCACCAATGTTAAGAACGCAAAGATTCTCATCGAGGCCATTGCTCGACATTTCGATCTGGAAATTAGCAATATTGATGCGCAGACGAGTCATC
The DNA here is from genome assembly GCA_007821475.1 of Lachnellula arida. Taxonomy (NCBI): domain Eukaryota; kingdom Fungi; phylum Ascomycota; class Leotiomycetes; order Helotiales; family Lachnaceae; genus Lachnellula; species Lachnellula arida. The sequence continues at coordinate 63,292 of QGMF01000075.1, read as the reverse complement.
GTACTGTGGTCCTTCCTGGCCTTATCAACATTGCTGCTTTTGTCCCCGGTATTGCGACGATGGGTAGCCATGATTTTCAAACCGTTACCAAGGCCTCGATTGCTTCAGGTTTTACCATGGTTCGGATAATGCCATTGGGCATTGAGGGTTCCGTCACGGATGCTCGTGCGTTGAAGACAGCTCAACTCAACAGCAAGCGCGGTGCTGGGTGTGATTACAACTTCTCGGTTGCTGCAACTTCTGCAAACGCAGACCAAATCAGTCAAGTCACTGGTGAAGTCGGATCACTTTTCATTCCATTTAACCATCTCTCGGATAATATCAGCAAGGTTGCAGCTGTCACTGCTCATTTTGAGTCATGGCCAGGCTTCAAACCAATTCTTACCGATGCCAAGATGACAGACCTTGCCTCGGTCCTCCTGCTTGCCAGCCTTCACAGCAGAAAGATTCACGTTACTAGTGTTACAACCAAAGATGACATCAAATTGATCTCTTTGGCCAAGGAGAAAGGATTAAAGGTCACCTGTGATGTATCCATATACGCTCTCTTCTTGTCACAAGATGACTACCCCGAAGCAAAGTTCCTCCCGACCGCAGTAGACCAGAAAGCGCTCTGGAAGTACATGAGCACCATCGATGTTTTCTCAGTGGGAACTATGCCATATCAATTGGCCCAAATTGCAAAACAGGTACCCAATGCTGCCGCTGGTATCGCTGACACTATCCCACTTCTCTTCTCGGCGGTTGCTGATGGCCGGCTCACGGTGGACGACATCAAAGCTCGCCTGCACGATAATCCAAAAGAGATCTTTGAGCTTCATGACCAGGTTGGGGCTTCAGTCGAGATCGAGATTGATCGTCCCTACACGAATGCCTCATCTTCTGTCTGGTCTCCGCTCGTTGGGCGTGTTATGCATGGTGCAGTCCAGCGGGTTATCTTCCAGGATAAAACGGCCTGCTTGGATGGTGAGCCATCCTATGATGCTGCTGAGGGGAAAGACATGTCTTCGCATTTAATCGACTCGCATCTGACACCTGCTTCACCTGCAGTGAAGGCTGTTCCTGGATCTCCATCCTTTGGTCCTCGACCCGACAGCTCTCATGGGAGGCGGCTTTCGTTCCTCGGGGCTCCAGCTATGCGTCCCGCGAATCGATCACGCTTCCTAGATGGAGCCTCAGCTACTATTCAATCCCCTCCGCGTACATCTGCTATCGCCGAAGATTTTGGTCCTACCCTGTATTCTCAACCAACAGTGTCTCATTCTCTACAGCAGCTTCTCATCCATTCACCTTTCAAAAATCAACATGTCTTATCCGTCAACCAGTTCAGCCGTCAAGATCTGCATCTGTTGTTCACTGTCGCACAAGAGATGCGTCTTGGGGTTCAACGTGAGGGTGTTCTTTCAATCCTGAAGGGTCGCTTGCTTTGCACGCTGTTCTACGAACCATCAACTCGAACATCCGCCTCTTTTGATGCCGCTATGCAACGTCTGGGCGGAAGAACCATTGCAATTTCCACAGAGCACTCTAGCACTCAGAAAGGAGAAACCCTTGCAGATACTGTCCGAACTTTGGGCTGCTACGGTGACGCTGTCGTGCTTCGTCATCCCGATGAGAACAGCATGCAGATTGCAGCAAAGTTCTCGCCAGTGCCAATCATCAACGGCGGAAATGGTAGCAAAGAGCATCCTACGCAGGCATTCCTAGATCTCTTCACCATCCGTGAAGAATTGGGAACTGTTAAGGGTTTGACAATCACGTTTACTGGCGATCTCAAATATGGCCGCACCGTACACTCGCTCGTGAAGCTCCTGCAATATTATGACGTGAACATCCAACTCGTCTCCCCGGCCGCTCTCTCACTGCCTTCCGAGATACTTAACTTGATTAAATCCAAGCCCGGTCAGCTGCTCATCGAAAGCACGGAACTAACACCTGATATAATCGTACGCAGCGACGTCTTGTACTGCACCCGCGTACAGAAGGAACGTTTCAAGGACATCGAAGAGTATGAGAGGCTGAAGGACAGCTTCATTATCAGCAATGAGACGCTCAGGAGTGCTAAGAGCACCATGGTAGTTATGCATCCGCTGCCGAGGAATAATGAGATTGGGGAGGAGGTTGATTTCGATCAGAGGGCGGCGTACTTTAGACAGGTAAGAAGAGCAATCCCTGCGCCCCAACACTAATTATTGAACCGCTGCTAACATGTCTGTCTGTAGATGAGATACGGCTTATATTGCCGCATGGCATTATTAGCCTTGGTTATGGCCCCCTAAGGGCACATGCATTTTGGGGAGGCGCATTGGCATTGGAAAAGTTTAACCTTGTTCTCGTTGATGTATATATAATACCTGCTTTATACTGGGAAAGTGATGGATATATTTGCATAGACTTTAAAGCCAGCTAAACTTCGGCAATTACATAGAACAAATCTCGTCCCAGTCGAAATGTCATCGATGCAACAACAGCATCTTGTTCCGTGTGATGACTATGAGGTGAATATATACAGATCTCACCCCTTCGAGGGGAAATAGGAGCAGAAAAGACTCATGCAATGGCGCTCTGAATTCCACTAAGCAACATAGCTACCACAAAGATCAATCACCACCCTTTCGGATCTCTTTGACAGCTTTGACATAACATGTCGGCGTCTCAAATTCCTGTTTGTGTCTCTGTCTAGGTATCTTGAATATTCTTAATTAGACGTTACAAGCATCTCTATAAAATATCCAAGCGCTTGCAGTACCCCACCTCCCTAAATCGCCTTCTTACGAGCCGCAAGGAACAGAAACTGGCGCATCACGATACTTCTCGGGTCTGAATTGCTTGTCTTTAGATATGTAGACATCTCGCTGCTACTTTGCTTTGCTGGAAAGAAAGCACGTTGATAGGGAAGGTGGCAGATTCCCTGGTGTGGTCGGTAATATTAATTCCTGCAGGCAATGCAATGGAGGTACATGGGATAAGTGTCGACATGCAGTCAAGCAGACTTTCGTCTGCGGACGGGAATAAAAAGACTGTGGACCGTCGGAGGACTTTGCTCTTGCATGTAATGTACCGATGCGGTTCTTTGGGGACCTTGGTGGAATCTTGGATATGAAGCATGTGAGGGTGTTCGTTTGGAGGAAGTCGTCGGGATTTCAAGATCAAGATGCATGGAATCATCACCCCTTGGTGGGGAAATCTGTTAATTGCACTTTTTACTCTTGATTTAAAGGAAGATTTCGTGGTATATTTTCCGGAAGTTCTGGGGCAGAGAGTATAAGAATTATCCGTCCTCGAGAAGAAGCAAGCTTAATCTACGGTAGTTCTTGGACCAGTCGAGATTGACTGTTAGTCGAGGCTTGAAAAACACAGGTCGCGAGCTTCGAAATATGCCTATATTCCACGGTACACTACAGGCTAGGAGAATTGTTTCTTTTGATTGTCTTGTTTTCACTTGCTGTAGTGATTTGACCTCGGCTGTGCCTCAAAAGAGCGATTTGCGGGTGCCCCTTTTTAAGCGACATCCAAATATAAGCACGTGACCTTTCGAAACAATGTGCAGCGTTCAATCTTCGCGAGGTCAGATGTCAATAGGTTGATTGCTTGAATTATTATGAATGCTGAATTATTTATACGAGCGATTCGCATTTCCCTGTTCTACGAATGCATGCCCCCCAGTCAGCTGTATGGCACTGTCCCTCTCACATGCAGACTAAACCGTTTTTCGACCATCTAAGCATTTCTAGCATTCTATCTATACATCATAGAAACCCTTTCTATTCCAGAAAGCAACAAAACTCTTCAATAACTTAGCATTAAGAGGTGTGTATTGGACACTGCTGTCGGCCAATGCTCTTACGGTGTTTTGCGAGTCGTAGAAAGGGGAATACTGGCTAACCTCCCACCGTGTCAACCTTCCTAGCACCTGTTCTTCAAAGAATGGTATGAGCGGCGCCAAAGGTCCGCAGGGAAGTTGTGTCTCTACTACTTGGTTCACCCAACAGCGATAATCAACCAGCCTCGACTCATATCCGGCTTGGTTGAGCAGTGAACACGTCTCTTCAACGGATACCGATGTTGCAAGCTTTGGTGAAAGCAGGCTATAAGAACTACCCAAGTTCTTCCTCGAGGCTGCAATATGCATAGTCGCCTCAACAACATAGTCCACTGTCACATACTCCAGTCTTTGCGTGAGCTTTGGGAAGGCTTTGAGCTGGATGCAGCTAGCAATGAGACGGGACATGAAATCATTCGGGTTGTTGGCCCCAGTCTCAGAATGCCCCACTATGAAGCCTGGACGATAGATGATGACAGGTAAACCACGATCGCGCATCCGACGCACCATTCCCTCTGCCGTCCATTGGCTCTGCGCGTATCCCAGAGCGTATCGAAGACCCTGGGCATGTGGTTGAAGAGGGTCGTCTTCACGCAAAATACGCGTTCCAAGAAAGAACCCTGCCGGACCCCACACATCAATACTGGACATGTAGTGGAAGGACTTGCGGCGACCAGTTGCAGCAAAGCAGAGCATATTCCGTGTTCCCACCACGTTGTCTACATAATGTCCACGATAGGGCTCACAGTAGTTTGCCTTGGCGGCAATATGGAAAATAACACTGGCCCAGTTTGTGAGCCAACTGTATTGTTCTCTTCCCAGACCGAGCTTCTTATCTGTGATATCCCCCTCGATCACCAAGACCTTGTGCGGCAATTTGAAGTTGGGTGGCCACAGATCATATTGTTCCATGTTCTTTTGAATCCGTTGGGCGGCGCTGAGGCAGCCGTGGCTTCTTGCTAAGCATGCGATCTGTTTCACTCCAGGGTTGTTCAGGAGGTGCTGCAAGAAAAAGGCACCAACAAAGCCGGTGACACCAGTGATAAAGACCCGGCCCTCGTTCTCCGCTTGCCAGTTGGGCACGTCTTCGATCTCGTCAACTAGATCAATGTCTTTGGCCCATGCCGCTGTATCATCCGGAACTTCTGGTTTTTTGGCCCACTCTGCTGTACAGTCTGGCTCGCCCGCTGGCTTTTTATCGGTTCCGAGCAACGTGAGCAAGCATGAGAGACGAGAGTTCTCATAAAGATCACGCATGGTGACGAGACATCCGAAATCCTGTTTCATCATGGCGATGAGCTTCGCAGCTTGTAGGGAAGATGCACCGAGTGCGAAGAAATCATCCTCATCTGTTATGTGTGAAACACTCAACATATCTTTACAAATACTCCTGATTGCGGATCTCCTATCCGTGCTTCCTGCATCGCACGACATATCTTCGCATTTCCTGTGATGGCTTTCGATAGATCGTTCTATTAAAGCTTTTCGGTCCACCTTCCCGTTATAGGTCATTGGAAACTGGGTGACTGCCTCGATGGTATTTGGTAGCATGTACAATGGAAGCTTCTCTTGAGCAGTTTTGTATAATTCCGCGCTGCTAAACTCTCTGTCATCTTCAGGGACAACAAATGCGATCAGCGAGGCGGTACCGCTGGGACTTGATGATGGCCGGCGAATGACAACAGCAAGCCTCACCAGACTACTATCGAGGAACACCTTCTCAACTTCCTCCAGCTCAATACGAAATCCGCCGTGCTTCACTTGGTTATCCATACGTCCGACAAAATCCAGATCAATGCAACCAGGCCGCCATTCGCCTGTATCACCGGTTCGATATAGACGAATAGCGGAGGAGTCGGTGTCGGTACCAACGTCCCCATTTCGTATCTCCAAGTCGCTCTTGCTCAACTCAATGAAACGCTTTTCATTCTCACAAGGACGATTAAGATAGCCCGCTGTCTGTTGAGGACCAACGATACAGATTTCTCCCCTTCTGCCACTGCCATGAATAGGCTTCAGTTCATCATCGAGGAGATAGATCTGCATCTCTCCTACAGGGTGTCCAATGCTTACTCGATCACGATCAATGTCCTTCAAAGTCACATGAAACATTGTAACCAGTGTTGTACATTCTGTTGGGCCATAGGTGTTCCACAGATGCTCAGGTGGACCGCTCTCGAGTACGTTGCGCATTGCTTTCTTGTTCGCAATATCACCTGCAGTGAGAACATGCCTGAGAGTCTGGAAAGTGGATGGCGATGTCGACACAATGATCTCAAACAGGGCAGCAGTCATTATCAAAACTGTCACCTGATGTTCCTCGAGGAAAGATTGCAGTGTCACGGGATCCGTAGCAATCACCTTTGGGATAGTAACGATTGTTGCGCCAGAGAGCAGCGTGACCCAAATTTCGAAGAGGCTCAGGTCAAACCCAGGATTGTTGAACTCTGCGACCCGGTCGTTGTGAAGCAGTGGAGTCGCGGGCGTCTTGGTGGCCAGGTGGACGATGCTGCGGGCACTGATCTGGACAGGCTTGGGCTTGCCGGTCGAGCCAGATGTGAAGAGGATATGGCTGCGACGTACGTCCTGATGCAGTCCGAGGTCAAAATTGCAGTCTAAGGCGTTTCGTCTGCCCATATCACCAATATAGACCTGCTCAAATTTCTCGGAGGCGTATTGACCGCCTTCTTCAAGTATAATGATCTTGACATTTATATCTTGAAGCATGTTGGTGATGCGAAGTGGAGGGGTCGAGGGCTCGATAGGGACACAGGTACAGCCTGCCAGCAGCACGGCCAGCTGAGCGACAACTTGTTTAATTCCAACTCCAAGCAAGATCCCAATTGGCTCTTCGTGGACAAGGCCAAATTGGCTGATATTGCGTGCCAAGTGTGCAGATTCAGCAAATAGCTCATGGTAAGTCAGACAACAAGAGCCATCGATAATGGCTAGAGCGTTAGGCTTTTGCAAACCGTTGTGATAAACTGTTCTTTCCATTGGTTGAGGAGACAAGTGATGGATATGATTATTGTGTTTTTGAAAAGAAGATGATGATAAAAGTTGGTAGGGATAAGTGGGTTGTTTTAATTGAGTATATATTCAAAATCTCCTATCATCTACGGGGTCTTAGCATGATTTTAAGAACACAACACTTAATTAAACAATGAATATAGCGTATAGCTACACAAGCACACAAGCGGACGATATCACAGTGGGATATCGGACCTATACTGGCTACTAGAGCCGAATATCGGGAAAGTGTATCTATAAAGATATATATTGGCAAAAAGAGGAGAAATAAAGAGCTGAAACAGAGCCTGGAATCAGAATCAGCAGCAGCAGTAACACAGAGTGTGCCACCATAGTAGTAGTATCAATTTTAGAAGCGGGATTTATTGCGTCCCTGATAGTCAAGCAATTTAACCACCTCTAGAGCGCCATATCCTCAAAACATTGTGTAGCCAATATTTGGCTCGTTCTCCAATTTCCCAACAATTTTTTTCAAAGCAGTACTAGGGCAACAAGTCTTCAGTTACTAATTTAGTAATAAAACTGTTTTGAGTAGCATCTTTCTGTGCTTAGACAGTTCGTAGTAGGCACAACAATTAAGCGAAATTGGTGTTACGGTAACTGGATATAACAATGTTTTCGTTGCATGGTGGCATTTATTAGCCTCCTCCTTGTCCTCCTTACTTCGAACCACTAAATTTAAGTAAACATCATCCTAATACGCCCGGTTCTGAAGCCAGAACCCTGCGTGGCTGTACCCGGAAATATAGACACTCAGGTTGCTACTGGTAGAACAATTTTGTGATACGTTATAACTCATTATTGGTGGTAACGTTGGCAACAATACCCGCTTGTTGCATCTTTACTCCTCAAACTTACATAGCATTTTGGTTCGCATTTGTATGACGTGCCTCAGGACTACAATTCATTATATCCATCAAGAGTTCGCAAATACCACTGTCTTCTCAGCTCACACTTCACACCCAAAACTTCTGCTGGAGCTTCCAAAATGCGTTTTGTTTTTACCCTTGGACTAGGCTGCCTTCTTCTAGGCAGCCAAATGCTAGCTCTACACAAAGCGTACAATTCAGGTTTCCAGTTATACATTGAAAATACTATCACCTCCACTAGTATGTATATCTCTTGACTCTATTATCTTTCTTTATCGACTAACCCCAACTCAGAACCCATGAGCATCAACCCTGACTTGGAATCCGCTATCAACAAGGCGAACGAATTTGTCTCCAAATTGACTCTTACCGAGAAAGCTGGTATGGTCACTGGAGCTGCGACTACTGGAGGTTGTACCGGTAACATAGCTCCAATCGAACGCATTGGGTTTCCTGGTCTCTGTGTTTCAGATGGCCCTGCTGCTGTTAACCCCGCGGATCTCGTCAGCATTTTCCCCGCTGGGGTGACTACGGCTGCGAGTTGGGATCGAGATCTTATATACAAACGTGCATTCGCTCTCGGCTCTGAATTCAGAGGGAAAGGCACGAATATTGCTCTTGCGTAAGACTCATTCATGCACTATCTTACAATTCTAATGATTCATAGGCCCGTTGGTGCTGCACTTGGCCGACACCCTCTTGGTGGTACAAACTGGGAGGGCTTTGGCCCCGATCCTTATCTCAGTGGTGCATCAATGGCCCTGACCATCAAGGGAATGCAGACCGCTGGAGTTCAAACTGCTTCCAAACATTTCATCGGCAGCGAGCAGGAGACACAGAGGCATGAAATATCTTCCAATATCGATGATCGGACACTGCACGAGCTTTACCTCTGGCCATTCGCTGAAGCCGTCAAAGCTGGAACTGCATCAATCTTGTGCAGCTACAACCGCTTGAACCAGACCCACAGCTGCGAAAACCCAGAACTCCTGAATCGTATATTGAAAAAAGAATTGGGTTTCCAGGGATATGTGATGTCCGACTTTTTTGCTACCAATTCAGGGGTAAAGTCCATCCACGCTGGTCTTGACCTGAATGTTCCAGGCGTCATCAACGCTGGCTCAACGAAGACATACTTTGGAGACAACGTTATAAAGGCTGTAAACAACGGCAGTGTATCACAAGCCCGCGTAGACGATATGGTACGCCGAATCATGACTCCATACTTTCTCTTAGGCCAAGACCAAGGATACCCAACAACGGATAAATCAGTCGGTTGTTTGCAATCCTGCGGCACAAGTTTTACCCCGGGCTGCGGTAACAACCAAAGTTGCAACATACCCGCTCGTGATGTCCGCGGTGACCACGCATCCATTATACGTGAGCTGGGGGCAGCCGGCACTGTTCTGCTCAAAAACACCAATTCTGCTCTTCCTCTCCGAGCACCGAAAAACATTGGCGTCTTTGGGAATGATGCTGCTGATCTAGCCGACGGTCTGGCATTCGTGCAACCTCTTCCCGAGGAAGGATTCGATATTGGGACCCTCGATATTGGCGGTGGACCTGGTTCAGGTCGACATTCATACATCGTGTCTCCACTGGAAGCCATCAAAGCTCGAGCCCGAAAAACAGCTGCAAGAGTCCAGTATATCACCAACAATGCTATACTCGCTTCCAACGACTTCCACGGCATCTACCCTGTGCCGGACGTCTGTATTGTATTTCTGAAAACTTACGGTGCTGAGGAACAAGACCGTACGTCTTTCGAACTGTCCTGGAATTCCACAGCCGTAGTCAATAATGTGGCTTCGCATTGCCCGAACACGGTCGTGGTTACGCATTCCGGTGGCGTGAATACCATGCCTTGGGCAACGAATCCAAATGTCACGGCCATCCTAGCCGCGCACTATCCGGGGCAAGAAACAGGCAACTCGATCGTGGATATCCTGTGGGGCGACGTCAACCCCTCAGCAAAACTTCCTTACACTATCCCCGTCAAAGAATCCGATTATCATATACCAATCGTCAACTCGACCTCTCCAGGTGGTGACTGGCAGTCCGATTTTACCGAAGGGCTATTTATCGATTATCGACATTTTGATGAAAATGATATCACACCTTTGTTTGAATTCGGGTACGGACTGAGCTATACAACCTTTGATATCACTTCTCCGTTATCCATCACCACACTTTCAAAAAGCATAACAGCATTGCCGGATCCCTCACGAACCGTTGAACCAGGCGGGAATCCCGATCTCTGGGCATCTCTCTTGAGTGCCGAAACAACAGTTTCCAACACAGGCCCTGTTGTCGGCTCCGCAGTGGTCCAACTCTATATTTCTTTCCCACGAAATACAGTCCCAGAGGGCACGCCGGTCAAGGTTCTTCGCGGGTTCGAGAAAGTACGCTTGGGGGTTGGGGAGAAGAAAAGTGTGGCTTTTGATTTAACGAGACGGGATGTTAGTTTTTGGGACACGGTGGCACAGGAATGGCGCTTCCGGAAGGCGAGTTTGAAATAAGTATTGGTTTTAGTTCGATGGATCTGCGGATTAGTAAAACAGCAACTTTTCTTTGAAATTGATCAAGGAGTTAGATATATTAGGCAGCATTAGAAAATCAACCCAGAATCGGTTTTAAATGGCATGATCTTCTTGTAATTTGATGTTTGTTTTATTGAATGCATTGTTTTCATACACCCAATGCTCCTGAGTCCTTAGCTAAATAGATAAAAGCGGCACTCACTTTAGTTGACTTTTAATGTCTCACGCCGCCTAGCACATTATAAATAGAGCTGCTTTTTATTATCTACCGCAAGAGCGGCGAGCTTTTGTAGAGAAGGCCGTATCTTAAGCTAACGCAGAAGTGGTGTTTTGCTATGCGGAAAAACATGATATCATTTTCAGTCGCATAATCTTGTTAGGGTGTTTCAATAGTATATTAGCTACGGTGGAGTATGTTATTCTTTCGTTATTGTTTCTACTTAATGCCTTCACTAAGTGGTGATCCCCAGAATCAACACGCTTTCCTTCCCTGCTACTAGCCCGTCACATCTGACAGGCTTTTGCATCATCAATAGCATTTTGCCAATCCGATGACTTCAAATATATACTGATAATCACAGTGACCAGTCCCAGTCCACTCAATGGTCCCACCCAAAGACCAGCCAGGCCAAGTTTCAGTGGCCCAAATGTGAGGAGCAATGATAGAGGAACCGCCCAGCCGTAATAAACTCCGAAATTGATTATTCCTCCAATTATTTGCCTTCCTAAGCCACGGAGTAAACCGTTGGCAATAGAAGACATGGTATCAAACAGTTCGGCGGCTGCTACAAGTGGAATCGTCGCCAAGATCAGTTTCCGAACATCGCTATCACTGGTGAAGTTGTCGGCGATAACATGCCGTAGAGAAAGAAGCAGCGCGGTGTTGAATACGCCAATACCAATAAATATGGTATAATAAATGATCCAAAGTTTTCTCGCTGGTGCTAAAGCACCACGTCCAATAAAGTTCCCAAAGCGTGTCGATGCGGCAATAGCGACAGGATAGGGAATGTGGTACATAATAATGGTGACCGATATCAGAACTGACTGTGCGGCGAGTGCTGGTGTGCTGATATAGCTTGACAAAAAGGCGAGGATTTCGAAGGCGAGCCATTCTGACAATATCATTGACACACCTGGGACACTAAGCCTCAACATGTCTCCCCAGTTTTGGAACGCCTCCTTTAATAAAAGCCCAGGCCAGCATTCCAGCAAGTCTCGAGCAAATATATTGACGTACAAGAGAAGTAAAAGAGGCTGAAGGTTATTAGAAAGTGCAGTGGCCAAGGCTGCCCCCTTCAAACCAGCATCAAATCGAAAGACGAAGAGCCAATTCCAGAAAATATTCAAGGGTGCACAAAGAATCATAACCACAAGGGAAGCTGTAAAGTTCCCCTGGGCCTGAGTGAAACGCTTGCCTGCTTCAAACAGTCCGTACCCTGGAGCCCCAATCAAGTAATATCTCATATACAAGCCGGCAAGCTCCGCCAGCTCTGGCTCAGGTACCAGCCGCTGCAGGATCCAGGGTGATGAAATCCAAATGACACCAATGGGGACTGTTGCAACAACCATCAAGGCAGACATACGCTGCAGTTGTAAACCAACTAGCTTTTTCTTGCCGCCGCCATAGGCCTGCGAGGTAAGAGTATCGAGTGACGTGGCTAGTCCTTCGTAGATGCTTATACCGGTGATTTTGGCTATCATAATCCCAAGTGAAGCAGCTGCTTGCTCTTTGGTGCCTAGCTTCCCAGCGATGTAGATTGTGATCAGATAATATGAGTATTGCAACATATATGTCAGAATCAGGGGCAAGGCATTTTTGGCGAGTAGTTTGGCTTCGACGCTCCATAATGTGGCGGGTCCTCCAATGGTAGACTTAAGATGTCGAAGCCCTCCGTCTATGCTGGCAGTGTATCCATCTTGGTTATGGTGGCTAGTCGGCGGCTCGAGATCGCTGGGAGGAAAGTCGTTCAGCAGAGGCGTCGTCTCCGAATGCCTTAGAGTTTCCATGCTGATCTTGTTCTTCACCTCAGTGGCAAAGAGAAAGCTAAGAATGCGTGCAATGCAAAGAAGAGGTAATCCTGTACAGGTCCGCAGTGTGGTATTTGCTTCCTCCTAGTATGGATGAAATATTCTCAAATATAATCAAGATCTTGGACGTGTATACTTAGGACGAGAACCTCACTTCTCGAATACCACGTACATGTAAACGGGGCATTATTCTGCGCGGAGTGATTAAGATTGTGGCATATCCATGGATTCGTAAAGATCTCCCAATAAACAATTGTACAAAAATAGTCCAACTAACGTCGGCAAAATCTAAAGCTTCAAATGATTTTGATTAGTCCCGACTGCATTCGGAGAAATATATTGCTATCCGGGCACGGCGCTTTTCAGCTGGTATCAAGTGCCCTACATGTGGGTCGTCTAACTCTTTCGGTCTCTGGTAATACTATCTTGGTTTCACAGTAAGTTGTTATTCAGACCACGCCCTCAACAAACAGCTTAGTATCATGAAAGGTTCTGCGGAGTACAGGTATGCCAAGCTACTAAGGATAAATGTTTAGAAGAACATGCCTGTTTTTGGATCAAGTAGTATTAAGTCCCATCAAGCTAAGAACACAAACTATTTAGTCTCCTAGGTAGTATGATTATTAATCGTCCAGTCGAGAATACAACGTAGTCCGAAATTACTCTTTTTAATATAACTATATATGTTTTCCCGGTCCATGGTACTACGTTGTCTAAGCGGACTATACTTCAAGTAGGTCATCGCAATTTGGAGGACACTAGGACCTGTCCTACAGTCAATTTGAATTAAGGCAGTGGCATATATGATGCGCAATAGTGGCTACACCGAAAGTACAATATTGCATTTGGCAGCCAGATATTAGAGTAGCGCCAAACACACCAGGAGTAGCGAGCTCAATACGCCTCACGATCTATAGGTTCTGTATCATTTACTTTATTGCGGTCTCTATACTGTTAGACAAAAGTTTGTTTTGCCTAGGCTTCTCGATCGGTACAGTTTCAGGTCGACTGGCGATCAATAGTACATCTCCACAAGAAAAAAGCCGAATCGTATCCACAGCTCAACAGAATTTCTAAGCACTAGGTTTGGCTATTTTTGAGAGGAAGATATTTAAAACATTTCATCTTCATTAGACTCGAGTATTGGACATTCATTCTCATTTGTTATTTACACTCGTTATTGTCCAACTTTTTCCTTCCTCTTGGAACCTCAATATGTCCTATACTACGAGTCCAACAATATTTCCAGCGCCTAGGGAGAATATTCTCCCATTTATCGCCGACTGGCATCTTCCATATCTTGTCCCAGCATTAGTCTACTGGATACTTGGTAAATCCCCGTTCTATATTTTTCTTCCTTTGGATTCCAGACTTATTCATGGCTAGGCATCAGTTTCCATCACATTGATAAACGAGGTTTTTTGAAACAATACAGGCTCCATACCGTAGCCGAGTCTCTGAAGAAAGACCGCGCTTCAAAGAAAGATGTTATCAAAATGGCACTATTCCAGCAAGCGACACAGATTACGCTTGGTTATTTGACTGCAGACGATAAAGAAGTCTTCTATCCGCACGTGTATCACGTAGAAAGATTGGTTCAGAAGATAAATGCGGCGCAGTTATTCCTCACTGGAGTTTTTTGCAACCCATCTAGTGGGCCCTTTAGCGCGCCCTCAAAAGCGATAGCAATATGTCCCAACCTGCACTACTCAAATACAACCGCTACGAGCTTTGGTTTCCTGTTACCGCAGCAAACTGTCTATGATCCCGTCCCTGCAGGATCTCAACACACTCAATGGCAATGGCTTGCATCTCAACTTATTTACTGGGTCCTCATTCCAACATTCCAATTCCTCTTCGCCCTTATCCTTGCAGACACATTCCAATATTTCATGCACCGAGCAATGCACACGAGATGGCTCTATAGTTCGTGAACCTCCCCCTTTCACTCTCTCATGCTTATGATAAGAAAATAGAAAACATCCACTATTTGCACCACGACGTCTACGTCCCCTACGCGTACGGAGCATACTATAATCACCCCCTGGAGTCAATCCCCATTGATAGCATCGGGTACCCTCTCGGTCTCTGGCTAGCCGGTATGAACAATCGTCAAGCAGCATTGTTCGGCGCACTATGGACTTTCAAAAGTGTCATTGATCATTGTGGTTATGACTTCCCTTGGAACCCGTGTAATATTATCTGTCCTGACTCTGTGATATTTCATGACTTGCAGTAAGTTGACCCCGAAAACGAGATTATTGGAATGTATGCTAATGTGTCGTGTATAGTCATCAATCTTGGGGATTAAAATATAATTTCTCTGTGTACATGGATTTTTGGGACAGGTGGTTTGGTACAAGGTGGGATGCAAGGGATGTAAGGGCAAGGGACAAGTATAGAAGAAGTATAGAGGCTGCTGAAAAAGCCGTGGAGAAAGACAGGACAGCAAAAGGGGAGAAGGCCGTTTCTACTGCTCTGTCGGATATTAGGACCACGGCCCTTTCGCGCAGAATCTAGACCAGGGTCTTGCAATGTCTTGTTGGTCATTAATTTGGTCTCCTGCTATCCATTTTTCGGAGTCGATGTTTGGTGGCCAAAAAGGGCGGCTGAGGAGGAGAAAAGTATTTTGTATTATTTTGCTGTAGTAACTAGATTGCGTGCCATTTTGAAAGATGATAAAAGCCCCGAATTAGAAGGCTGGAAGAGGACTTAGTAGATAATCCGTCGAATAAGATTCTTACTCTCTATATTATAAGTAAGGGCCGGGAATGTTTATTAGTGACATGCTGAAAAAGTTTAGGAGAAACAAATTATAGCTTTTCTAACTGTCTATATCTACGCCTAGCAAAAGTTGACTCTCGATTTAAGAAAAGTGAGAGCTAAAATGGCGCGTGGCTTATTTGGTCTTCTAATACGACAATATCATACTCACCTCTACTAGCAATCTTTTGCTTACCCAAAACCAAATTCTCTAATAAGGGATAATATGTTCTTTGTATAATTTATGAATTAGTAATGTCAGATACGATAAGGCTATTGCAACAGGTCCAATCCGTATATAGAGTCGAAGGTCATACTTTAAGAAGATATGATAGATGCTCGAAAGAAGCTAGTAGACGAAGATTGGGTTTACCTAGGACAGGTGGAAGCGGGAAACTAAGGGGAGGAAACGTGATTGAGGAGTAAGTTTGCATAGGGGTAGCATCGCTAATATTAGTGGAGATAATGTATGCGTGGAGTTTATCGTACTCACTTTTATAGGCGAGATACGAAGTAGCTGGCGGAGAGCGTTTCAAACTGACTGCATAAGTATAACTTGAACGAGCGGTTAAAGAAACAAGATAAGATAACCCTATAGTAGTTAGTTTGTTTTATGCAGCTGTTTGAAAAATGGTTCAGATTATAATGTTCTAGGCGGCATAGGACATTAAAAATTACGGACGTAAAACTTAACCATAGTGAGTGCCGCCTTTATCCATCTAGCATAAGGAGCATTAGATTTTTATAGAAATAGCTGTAAAACACTATGAGAGTTAAGATAGCCTTGCGGCATCTGCATCCCCCTCTCTGTGTAATATTTTCTGTTGGGAATGGGAATTTTAGCAGATCAGGCTTCAGAGCAAGATCCCAGAAAGGACAAGGGTTTCGTCTTCAGCTATCCACCCAAGTTCGTATGTGAGCTAATGCCGGTTATTGGTACACTAGACAAATTCCCGATCATCTCAACCTCGGGTCTGATTGAAGTATGATAGCCTGTCCCCAGCAAACGAGTACATTGTTATAGAGTCCGCTTTGGCGAAGGCGTGATGGCCGTAAGCGGGAAGTTCTTGGAAGATCTGGAAATCACGCAATACTATTAGCAACCACCACTTTCGTTGAGTTGAGTACTAATCTAATAGTAGGATTTAATAGTGGAATCTATTGGTTCAAAACCAAACCTGGGCTACACTACCCACAAAAAGATATGTTTAACAAGCATCGTACATAGCCCGTTGCTGTAACACTTGCACTTGTAGCATGGTTCCGACTATTCGATACACTCAGACTTGGCCCTGACTAAACTGATCGCATCAACGTCCACCTCCACACCTCCCCACTTCTAAATTGATGAATAATTAACAGCCTGAAAATCTGAAAATCACAATCCCGAGGCATTGCTATTAGGACGTGTTTCAAAGATATTGCACTAACCGAGAAGAGGGAAAGCGATAAAGTAAACATAGGTCTTATTATTTTTCATGAAATTCCGAGGTTTGCTGTGGCTTATGCTGTACCCCGTCGGAGAGTAGCTGACTGGTAAGACAATGCGCACCATGGGCTGCAGGCGTAGTACTACGGTGGCACGAAGGTAATACGAACTACATTTTACCCCCGACTTCAAGTCTATTCCAGACACTCGCATTTCTCATAATAACTGAAAGAGCAACTAATGTTGGATCTACCCGAATACTGCATGATTCAGCTACGAAAAAATCGTAGGCTGAACTTGATCATCCGAAACCAGAGTATCCACTGCCAAGGCTTACGAAAATCATTTTACAGAATCAATAAACCATCAAGAAGCACACCGTGCGTCCCGATAACATATTCCCGATTTATTTTGCCGTTCGGTCAAATCCGTGGGGCGTAACTTGTAAGCGAGAAAAATAGGGGTTAATTAGAACATCCTCCACGTCATTCTATCTTCAAATACGCCAAACCAAATTATACCCTAGCTAAACAAAAAGAAACAACCAAGTCGTTCCACCACTGATCCATAATTTTGCACCGGTAACCCGCAAGAGGATATCAAATATGGCTAAGGTTAGTCAATAATTTGCTACATTCGGAGATGACAGCGAGGCGATATTAATTCTGGGCGAAATAGATCACTACCATCCTCTTCGACTGCGACAACACTCTGGTCTTGTCTGAACATCTGGCCTTTGAAGCATGTGCTGATCTTGTAAATGAGATTCTGGCCTCTCGAAACATCCGCGATCGCTTCACGGGTCCTCAATTGCAAGAAGCTTTCGTTGGCCAGAGCTTTCAAAATATGGTTCGTGATACTCACTATAACACCAATTTACTTTTTTGCTGGCATTTTGAATTGCAGTGAATGCTCTAACAGCTTCTGACAGATTAAATCACTAAAAGCTCAATACAAGTATGACTTTAAAATCAGCGATGCCGAACTCGATGACTTCGCGAGCATGGAAGACGATAGAGTCATAGCCAAGCTGAAGGAGAAGCTCACACCTTGCGCTGGCGCCAAGTTCGAACTCGAACAACTGGTCACGGCTGGCAGTTATCATCTCTCGGTCGTCTCCGGCTCTGCTCTTCGGCGCATTGGAGCTTCAATGGAAAAGGTCGGATTTGATAAATATTTCGGACATAATGTGATCTTCAGTGCTACGAATTCCCTTCAAAAGCCAACTTCAAAGCCTGATCCGGCCATTTATTTGCATGCTTTGAAGGTCTTGAAGAAATCCCCGGGAGAGTGTGTGGCTATTGAGGATAGCAGATCGGGTGTAATGGCTGCAAGCCGCGCTGGTATCAAAACAATTGGGTATACGGGCTGCTATGAGGGGGAAGAAAAGGTAAAGATGAAGACGATACTGGCGGATTCTGCCTGTGTCGTCATCATGGATCATTGGCAGGACTTTCGGAGTTGCTTGGCGAAGATTCAAAGTGGCGAAGTTTGAGGCCAAGTGTTTGTTCACCTGTAGTGTGCTTAGTCTAGAGAAAGAATTTAAAAGGGATAGAGGGTTTCATAATTAATCAGCTATGTGCAAATTTCCACATCGAATTCTAACTGATATTTCGGCCTGTACCGGCAATGAAACTTTAAACATAGCGGCATAGATGGGAATAGTAAATCAATACAGTAGGTATTCAGTTGAAGCTTATGTTATTGCTAGATTATTTCTCCAAATCATTAAGTAGCAAAAAGATTTTGCATTGGTTATCTGGATCGAACCCATGTAGCTTTTTTCTGGAACGCCAACTGTAATTAAAAATGCCCTGGAGGCTTTGAGAAAATTGGAACTGTCTGCTGCTGTCCCATGACTTCCTAACCACGACATTTCCCTATCTCGACCGAGGGTCATCGACAAAATTGCATGCTTATTGCTGTGCTATAGCTCCGCAAATACGCTGTCTACCACGCGTCCTGCACGGTATACAATTTCATCGATCTCGCACCGGCTGACATCCAAAGCTGGAGCCAAGAGAAAGTGATCACCAACCCATCCATCGGCACAACCAGTTGCGGAAAAAAGGCAAACGTCGTACCCCTTCTCAAGTCCTCTCAAACGAAGCCGTTTTGCCACATTCAGCTTTGGATTCATTGGAGCTTTAGTTGACTTGTCTGCCACGAATTCAACGCACCAAAAGAGGCCGCGGCCTCTAACATCGCCCACATTTGGATGGTTCTCAAATCGCTTTTTCAACAGCTGACCGAGGTAATCCCCCATCACGCGAGCATTATTTACCAAGTCATTTTCTTGGACAATGCGCTGGACTTCGAGAGCTGCGACGACGTTCAATGGATGACATTGATATGTTTGACCGTGCTGAAAAGATCCACTGCCGGCTTTCAGACCCGTGATCACATCCTCGTGGATAAGCAGTGCAGATATTGTTCCATATCCAGCAGCAAGACCTTTTCCGACAGCTTGAATGTCCGGTACAACATCCTCTTGTTCCCATGTGTGCAGGGTGCCCGAGCGTCCTAATCCACACATGACTTCGTCAAAGATTAGAAGGGCCTTGTGACGCTGGCAGACTTCTTTCATTGCTCGAAGATATCCAGGTACTGGAGCAACACAACCAAGTGCCTGTTTCACAAAAGCTTAGTACTATTCTTAGCTTTTCGACTGTGGGTAGACTTACAGTGCCAACCATTGGTTCCACAACAAATGCACAAACTGTATCCGGACCAAGTCGTTGAAACTCATCCTCTAATTCTTGAGCTAGTCGAGCTACATAGCTCTTAGAGGTTTCCCCCTCTCGAAGCTCACGGTAGGGATGGCATGGAGATACGTGAGAGACATTTTTGCTGAGTGCAGACTGGAAGAGCTGTTTCCGTGGCTTGAAGTCTCCTAAAGCTAGAGTACCTAGGGTGCATCCATGCCAGGAGCCTCGTCGTGCAATAAAGTTCACTCGAGCAGAGTCTGGCACAACTTCCAAATGGTATTGCATGGCAAGTTTCATGGCAGCCTCTACTGCCTCCGAACCTACTCACTTATTAGTCATGCCAGGAAGAAGTAATTTGGAAAACTTACCGGATCCAACTAAGCATGCCCGAGACAATTTACCTCCCGTTGACTTAACCAAGAAGTCCGCAAGCTCCAATGATGGTAGGTTTTGAAAGTACCCGGGGTGCGCGTAGGTCAACTTGTTCAGCTGGGCAATAATTGCGTCTTTTACGCGCGCATTTCCGTGGCCAATTCCAGAAACAGCGGCACCACAGCTTGAGTCGAGTACCCTCTGTCCATTCTCAAGGGTGAAGTAATGTCCGGATGCAGAAACAACGATTGGAGCTGTCCCCTTATACGCAGACTGGTAGAAGAGTGAGGAATCTGGAACTTCTTGGCCGATAGAACCCATTGTGACGAAGGAGGTATTTGATATAACTTCAAAAAGTCTGAATAGCTTTTTGCGGCTGAGTAGAGGTGATGAAACTTGAGCAAAATTGGCAAAGCTTTTACTCTGCTTCTTTCTGAAGCCAGGTAAAAGAACTCTGCAAAATTGCAAAATGCCGCTGTTGCTACTTTTGAACAAATTTCATTTATCTCTAGGAGTCTAGAATGTACTTCCAAGATTCCTTATCTTTCTGATTTCGAGATATCGACTCGGATGTAGTGTCACTCTAATGAAGAGACATATATCACGAATATTGGTACGCTGTGTTTCCTGGTACTATTGACCAGGATCAATAGTGATACGTAGCTACCACGAAGGCCACTGATCTGCAGTGATATAGGACTCTACAGAAAGACCCCAGGATATTTTTCCCAACAAAATCCATTGTGGGCGGTTCGTGCACTAAGTTGCTTATTTGACACGCGTATCAGAAAATATATCTAAGCATTGCCCACATTTTATGTTGCACTATGCACAACATTTACCAGGTGTGAGCTGAGCTGCTTGACGTACGTCGCACCTACTTTGATTTGCTAGGAGCTATCTCCGTTGGTCTGAGACTGCAGGCACGTACGACTACAAGGAAAACCCTTTCGGGAAGTATCGGCTATCTGGATACCGTTCTCCTGGTGGTACAAAGTCCTATCCGCATTGATATTAACTTTCATTACTCGTGGTAGATTAGTATACATTATACCTACTGCACCCGTGTAATATCATATATGAATAACGTAGCTATTATTACTTTTTTTGGGTTATTAGCTATAATATATATTATAGTTTTATCCCAGCGAGAAATTATTTAAAACTATGTTTTAGATGTTGATTATATTCTAGAACAACCACTTAGATGCTGAGCTAAGGCATTTCACAGTTCAACTAGAAGCTCGCTTTAATAAAGAGGCACTATATAATAAGAGAGGTGGAATAGAACGGCGGGCTCAAAAATCGGTAATGCAATGGATGCTTAATACTTAGATAATAAATACGGTATATAAAGCTTGCTTATATACTTGTATTCCTTCCTGCCTCTAGTATAATCGTCGGTACTAGCGCCTTTTTAACGTGCCAAACGCGCCGCCCCACATTCTGGTGCTATATCCATAAACCCCTCTCTTTTAATTACACTCTATAAAAGTATAGTTTTTCATGATAAATTTAGCTGAATCTATTTGTTATATATTAATTTAAAAGAAAATAATAAAATCAACTTGTAATAAAACATTTTAAATATAAATGCAAAGAAAAGTGAAATGGAAATGGAATAGTATACATCTGTAAGAAACCCTGAAGGACCTCAGCTGGTTCATAACTCGGTAGAGTTTCCCAATGCCAACTAATCTGTTCCTCTAATAAATGAAGCGGCTACTAATTTCCTGCTGCTTGAATTCTCTTTCCTCCAGTGAAAAAGAACTACTCACGAATTAGTACCATTACATCATTGTTACAAGCCCCCAAGTGATATGCAATAGCCCCTCGGAATGAAGAACGAAGGCAAACTTACAGTTGGAATAGCACCACTTATTGAAAATATGCCCATCGCCACAGTCATTGCCTTCCAGCCATACTGCTCACTAATAGTGCCAGCAACAATAGGGCCAAACATGGTAGCGGCAGCCATCGAGCAGTTGAATAGAGCGAAGACCTGACCATAAGCCCCTCCCGGCCCAAAGATCCCGGGCTGTTCCTCTTCCATTTTTTCAACGCATGTAGAAAGGTCGGCAGCAACGGGTGCGACGATAAGAATGTTGGTGAAGCCTGAAAATTGAACTTAACAAATATACAAAATGTGGGGGCTTCGCGCTGGGATAGAACGAAAAGAGAGCAGCATGCTTACCAGTTAAGACCAACAGACATCCTAATAGGACCTTGTGCTGCGTATTATTTTCTTCGACGAGCCGCATCAAGAATAGTGGTATAGAAGTTAGCGCGCAGCCCAGAACTGCTATCCATCGTGGACCAAAGCGATCGGAGAGTTGACCAACGAAAGGCCCTGCCAGTGCTGGGATAGCGAGGCACAGGTATATGAGACCGGCGTCGAGTGAATTCCATTGAAAGGTGGTTTTGACGAACAAGGGTAGGACTCCGTCAAAGGTAGCTTGAATAGAGACGTTCACGAAGATACCATAAATGTTTGAACTAACGCGTGGGGATAGGAGCAGAACGATAATGGTCGGGAGTTGCCCAGCTTTTGTTGCTATAGCTGGCTTGCTTTTGTAGTTACTCTTCTTGTTAGATAGAAGTGCAGTTGTTTCGTTACTCTCAAGCCGAGTATTATCCTCTGGTATTGCTAATAAGTCTTCGTTTCTAGGCGTGCTATAGTCCGTAGACTGGTGGATCGCCCCGTTGGTGCGTTCATCCGTATGGTCATTGCTGAAGGTGGTGTAACCGGATGCCTCGGTAGTTGGCGATGGTTTGAGATATTTCTGTGCATGCTTCTTCTCTATCATAAAAAGACGCATCACAATGTCGACAATTATAAGCCCCAGAATCATCAGAAATACCGCCATATAACCCGCCCGGTGGTATACGACGCCACCAAATAGCGGAGCTATGATGAGCCCGAAACTTGACATTGACATAGCTGTCCCCATCCACTGGCCAATTTTCTCTCCCCCAACTGTGTCGACGAGAAGTGCGAGCCCTACAGTATAAACAATGGCTGCAGAAAAGCCTTGGAGGACTCTACTGATAACGAGTACCCATGCTGAAGTTGCGTATCCGAAGAGGAGGGTTGCTGCTCCAAGGACGAATAGACCCACGAAATAGCTGGTAGATCTGTTGGAAGTATGATCGGTGACCCAACCACAGACAGCTAAAAATCAACTAGATTAACTTTCAATATCCTGAAAACACATGCTAAGAGAACTTACGAGAGCCGACAATAATTGCAAAGCCGAATATTCCAAAGATAAATGAATTCCACCATTGCACTGCACATATTCATTAAATATTTCTCAAACTACCTTTTACTCTACATACCTTCATCTTCCGGCACTCCCGATCGCTCGTGAAGACTAAATGGAAGAACTGGAACGACCTAAATCCGTGGTTAATATTTACTCATTGTGATTTAGCAATGCTAAAGCAAGGTCCGAACTGTTCAAACCCTGTATTAACTTACCACGGCGTAGAGGAAGGCATCCTAGAAAACCCTGTTAGTTTAGGAAATCGTAAGTATTTCCAAGAGACTCACAGTGAAAATAGCAACGCATATTGTTGCGAGGATGTAATTGCTAGAAGATCGAAACTCTAGTAGCCACGGTTTGCGTAGAGGTACCTGTTCTGCTCTTTCCATGTCGTTTGCCATTGCTTCGTATGCTTTAGAATAATGTGTTCGGTTTTTCGGTGAAGAAAGTAATAATTTTTGGAAAGAATGAGATGAGCCGCAGAGCGATTGAGGTCGGTTTAGCTACGCGCCTGAATAACTAAGAAACTCTTGCATTTGCTAGTAAGATGGTTTTCACGGGGGTAATCTTTTACCTTCGATTCCTCAAGAAACGTTACCTCTTCTTTGTTCTTCCTCGGGAATAGGTTGGAATTGCCTAAACAGGAGCGCAAATTTGCCATCGGACTGCATATTACGAGTACTACAGATTCCCGAAACTAACCTCAAGTGATACAGAGTACAGAACACTATTATTTCCGAGACTCACATCCTTATCAGTATTTCGAAGCCACAAACAAGCTAAGAAGTCCAATATTAGGGTGTGATGCAGGGACTTATCGTTCAGCATAGCGTAACGTAAGACAAAGCTACACGAAGTATCTAATGTTACGGAATACAAACATCCGAAATCCCAGGAGAATCTTTGTACCTCACTGCTTCCGGGAGAGCCGAGAAACTAATATCAAGAATGCAACAAATGGCCACAGCATTGTTTTCAGCAGGCAATTAAGAGTACATTGCAGCTAAATGTGTAAATGTGAACAAAATAGATATCGCACAGCTGATCATTTGCAAGCCATTTCCAAAATTTGTGCAGATCAATTGAAATGACAAGCTAGAGGCGGGATTCCTAGCAAATGATGCAATAATACTCAATTGCAGCTGATGTCCTGTGGTACTCGAAAGCTGAATAAAGTGTACAAGAAATCGTGTCAAGACTCAACAGGGATATTGATCGGAGTATTTCAGACCACACAAATGTCGAAAAACAAAGGTAACGTTTCTTTTGCAATGCAAGATGAGGCTTTTGTGCAATGTAAGGCTTTTTGGGTTAAGTTTGATCACTTGGCGTTAAATTTGCCCAAGTCGCTCTTGCCCTGCCTCTCTTTTTCTAGCTTTGGAAAGGAAAACGTCGGAGCAATTTCGTGATTATTCAAATGAATACACATTTGGTTAAACAGCGTGAAATAATAGTTTCAGTGAGTAAAGTATGGTATTAAATGTAAGCAACCGTCATATTCTGTTGACGACACGGTTCTCGTGTCTGACTCGTCCACATTTTATATTTCTTCACTACTTCTCTGACTCCACTCCACCGCAGTCCAAGTTTCCTCATTCGACCAAACATGCATCTCAAAACCTTGATTCTCGCGGCCTCGGTCCTTTTCAAAACAGTGGCTGCGAATTGGAAGACGCAACAATGGGACGTAATAGTTGTGGGTGCCGGCCCAGCTGGAATCATTGGTCTGTCCAGCTCGCGATCCCAGGGCCCATGCTGACATACACTTGCAGTTGCCACACGAATGGCCGAAGCAGGCCAGAAGACTTTACTATTGGAAGCCGGAGGACCGTCCTATGGCATAACGGGTGGCGATCTGGACAGCCGACGACCAGTAAGTTCCACACCTTACAACCCCCAATTGAAACCATCTGAGGTTATTCTAGTCATGGCTGAAAGGAACGAATCTCACCAGAGTCGACGTTCCCGGTCTCTTCAAATCAATTTTCGACGATGAAAACGGGTTGATCTGCGATTTGAATAGCTATGGCGGATGTACCGTTGGAGGCAGCACAGCTATCAATGCCGGTGGTCATTTTGAACCACCAGCAAGTGACTACGATCTATATTTCCCCCCAGGATGGAAGTCTAAAGATATGCAAAATGCAACACGGCGCCTTTATGCAAGGCAGCCATCAACGAACCTCACTTCGCAAAATGGAATAAGGTATTTGCAATCTGGCTATACAGCAGCTAGGAAATGGCTTGTAGAAGGACTAGGGTTTGATGATATTGATGTGAACGGTAAAGCTGATCAAAAGACCGAAGTATTCGGGCATCCAATCTTTGACTACGCAAATGGACAACGAGGAGGGCCAACGATTACTTATCTGCCAGCGGCTTTGAAGAGATCCAATTTTCAGCTACAGACAGGTGTAAAGGTGATAAGAGTTGAAAGGAAAGGAAGCCAGGCAACTGGCGTGGCAGCATTAATCGACGGTGTTCTGGAGTTCATTCCAATCTCCCCAAAAGGCCGAGTGATCCTTAGTAGCGGCGCGTTTCAAAGTCCAAGCCTCCTCATGTTCTCCGGAATTGGAAATCCAAGAGTTCTCTCAAGACTCCAATCAGCTGGCAAGCTATCTTCAACACTGCGGTCTTCTCAGTGGATCAAGCTGAATGCTGTTGGAAAGGGGTTGTTTGACAATCCACATGTGACTATTGAACTGGAAGGACCAGAAATAGAAGATTATACATACTCATACGAATCCCCATCGCCAGTCGATGAAGCTTTGTACCTTCAGCATCGCAGTGGCCCCTATACGTTTGCTAGCGTGACGACAGTGTTCTGGGATACGCTCACGCGTCCCGATGGCAGCGTTGCGGGGCTCCAAGGAACACTTGACTCTTCTGGCCCTGGTGGCCCTGCACGCCGACATTTATCCAACGAAGATGTCAATCCGCAACAGCACCCAATTATCGGACAGCAGCCAATCAGCCAGGTTGTCGGAAACCGCCATACCGTTGGCTTGAATATACATGGAACGTCCGGCATGAAGTCCACCGGCAACGTCGTGCTCGGAAAAGACTTTAGTTGCGGCCCCGACTCCAAAGTATATTACTCCGATCCCATAGACGCAGAGAACGTAGCGTCCTTCATCCATAAAATCTTCCGCGGTCTTCCCTCATCTAGTCTCACACCCCTCAATATCCCTCAAAATGCGACACAAGCGGAAATTCAGAGATACATCACGACACCATCCTCTTATACCTCAGGAACTTCGAATCAGTGGTCTAGTAGTTGCAGGATCGGGTCATGTGTGGATGTGAATACGACGGTGGTTGGGATGGAGAATCTTCATGTCGTTGATGCGGCAATTATCATGCCGTTGTCTGTACCGCCGCAGTTTGGGGTTATGGTTGCGGCTGAGAGGGCGAGTGACTTGATAATAGGGATGATCGAGGAGAGGAAATGACTTGTTGTAGTCGTAACAGGGCGAGGTTGGTTAGCTTTCGATTTTGTTGGGATCAGCTTATTCCGGCAATGAACATGTGTATACCTATATACTATGTTATATTACTCCACCTAGGTTCTGCTGAAACTTCTCGTTCCTCATCAATTTACCTGATCTTTAGGTCAAGGGGGTCCTTAAATGATCTTTGGCGCCACATTGAACAGTCAAAATCTCTGCACTATAAAGAATTGAAGCTGCGAGCTGATTTAGGAATGAGTGATAGGCTAGGCAGGCTTATTCTTATTTCGAAAGCGCGTTAATGTGAATTCTAGATGAGCCTGTGTTGCATAAGACTTTTTAGTAGCAAGATTTCAGGGCACTTTTAGCTTTTGGAGATTGTTCGGGGCCCGACTTTGAAAGTTTAGAATCAACTTGAGGCTCGACTTTTCCTAACTAAGTCATTCCGACTACCACGGACTACCGAGCTTGCTTTTCGTGTTTGCGATTGAAGAAAGAATACGAAATGCATCTTTTGATTCCTAGACAACCCAAACGATTACACAACCGTGAATTCACAACCTCCGTCACACAACCTCCATCACACAACCTCCAGCTCAAAGCCCACAAAATCCACCACAAGTGCCTCATCCCTCCCTTCACATGCATTGGGCCTCGCCGCAGAAACTCCAACCCACATTTCTTCCTCCTCCCCGCCACAAAGCGCCCATGAAATCTCTCTGATCGGCACTGTCTTCTCCCCATCAACCACATAGATCCACAAAGCCCCCTTCTCGCTTCTAGCCTCCAGTGTGACCTTATTCCCCCTCAATCCTGTCTGCACCAAACTCATATCCGCCCCTCTATCCGTCACAACCGTACTAACGAATAGCTGATATTGGTAGAACTCGATGCCGCTTTTGATCCATCTCTTCGTGTGCGGGAAAACGAAGATTAAGCCGCCTTGGTCGTATGAGGTGGTCCAGTTTGCAGAGACGGTGACGCGGGCGCGGCGGAATGAGGAGATGGGGATCGATTTATAGAGGATGGGAGCGTTGAAACGGTTGGCTTCAACGGGCACAGGCGTGCGCCAGATGTCTGTTGATGGGCTGGCTGTGAGTTGGAACGTTGTGGATGTGAGGGATGGTGGAGCTGCGATGCTGTTTGTAATCTTGAAGGGGAGTTGAGTAGCCATGGTGTAGGAAACTTCGCCGGCGAACCACGCAACGAAGGTTGATGGAGAAATGAAGGACGGGTCTTGCAAAAAGAAGGAAGAACTTTATAGCCAGTCGCTATGCTGACGTTACACTAGTTTGGCTTACTGTTGCGTGATGGAACACGTGACGTGCTGTACTTCAGCTACGCTAGGCTAGTTAGACATTTACAATCGTACACTTAGGTATCTTTATTTGTTACCTATTTATCGTGACAGCCTAGCCAATCATCATCATCTTCGTCCCTGGCTAGGTACGTAGCTTAATGTGAATCCGAGAATATATATGTCTTTCCAGCCTATAATCAATCAATTTCTATGCATAATTTCTATATATACAGCATAATATATAGGGTCGCGCAGGAATCCTAAGCCCCCTGGTTAGTACTACGCTCAGCTATTCGTGACGTGTGGATCCAGCACGACTTCCACGGTTAACTTGATAGAAAAGAACCTAAATTGCCCGAAACTAAATATATCAGATACTTGGAGAAAGCAGGAATACAAACACCTAGTATGCTACCAACCATTATAGATATCAGATAAACAAGCAAGCTAACTTTAAATGTTATAAGAAATTACTCCAATATTATAAATCCCCAAAAAAGAAAAGGTCATCCGCACCATCCTCACCTGTCACAGCAAGTATTAGGTTATCAAACACTATATTATGAGACAGTCGTGAAACCCGTCTGCATGATTTCGTAAGCGCTGTTAATGCTTCATTCTAATAATACTTATTTACCTATGCTATAAATCATACATATAACCAAAGCATACAGTTGAAACTTAAACCTAATCTTAATACTCATTATCGACGACTAGTTGCTGTTGCCACCATTGACTTTTCCCGTGAGCCTTTTCCTGGAACCTGCTGCTATCATAGTCTTGGCCCATAACATCTCGTTCGACACGTCGAGTGAGGTCTGAAATTTGCTTCTCTATTCGCTGACTGCGTGTTTGAGAAACTGGATCATCGATGGGGCCGGCATAGAGGAGTCTGAATGCAACCCAGATATAGGGGGAAGTAAGTGATGCAAAGAAGACTTGAAGTCCATTGTCCCTCAGCTTTGACAATGGCCTAAGTGTACGCAAGTACATTCGGAAGACCGTCCTGCCTTGATCCTTGGTTATTGGGTCCCGAAATTGCTTTTCGTGACTGCGATCGTACGGGCCATCAGCCATAACGATTGAAAGAGTTAGCCCGGGTAGATTGAGTTGGCACATAGGCTCGATTACTTGCAGCCATTGTTGGTAGGCGGGGTCATCTGACCTGAGGTAGTCGTCATTAAATGGTGGAAACACGATCTCAAGACTCCGTAGAAAATGTTGCGCCGTGGGACGTAAGAAATCTTTAAAGAAGATTGAAGCTTCAAGACGATCAGGGCTGGCGTCAACAGGATGAGTACATCCATCGACTGGTGCAATGATAAAGTGATTCTTGGAGAAAAAAACAGCTTCAGCATCTTGTCGCAACTCTTGGCATACTAGGAACAGTGGTGCAGGCGAAATCCAACATTTACATTTGGAAGAAAATGCAGTATGGTGGCGATAGCAAAAGCACCCAACTTGCGAAGGTTTCATGTCCCAACACTTCTGAAATTGGCAAAAGTAATGTGCGAAAGTTGAGTAGCCGTCTAGGAAAGTATCCTCGTCCCAATCGTGCCTCCAGATGTAATCGCAAAGGTGAGCGTAACGTAAATAGAAGTTATCCTTTGGGTTCCACTCCACTTCGCTGAGGGGTGTGACAAGATCGGTATACTCCAATATTCGAAACCGAATTTCCCGAGGCAGATCCATAAATCTAAATGGAGCGCTGTCCTTGATGAGGGGCCACTGCCCACCCATCGCTCGAGTTGCTGCCTCGACTGCAAGAGCCTGCAGAACAGGTTGTCGTAGCTGATGGAGCCTGACGCAGCATTCCGCAAGTGTAGGAAGACTTTCAAGCGGCCGAACTGCACGACGACCAGTCTTCAGATCTTCTACATCACAAACAAAGTACAATTTGAGATGGGAAGGTCTGATGTGAGTTGCAATATATTCAGCCGCCCTTTGCCATGCGGAGATGACAGCGGTGTCTTGAAAATAGGGTCCCAGAGGCTTATCATGCACCATAAATGCGCATGAAGAAAACTTGCGACCATTTGCACAGCATACACTAAGCATCCCATCTGATTCGCAACAGGTGACATTAAGGTGGATTGTGAGTTGGGTTAGGCACGCTAGCGACGTTTCGGTCAAGCTCATGAGCGCTTTGAGGCTCTTTGTATCTCGATATCGGATAAAAAATTGGCTCGTAGAATACACAAGAAAGGACACCTCGGCATAAATGCGGCGGCAAGTCAAGAGAAGACTATAGGTGGACTCGTTGCAGCTTTTGTCCCATTCCTTTCGATTTATCTGCCAGTTGAGATCGATGCTGCGATCAATCGCTAGACCAGCTTCGAGGTAAATGCATTGTCGTATTCGCTGTGGAAGAGAGAGGAATGAAGGTTGAGAGCTTATCAAGTAATCCATTGACAGAGAGGAGGGATATTCGCAGCTGATACGATATATACCTGTATGTTGATTGCGTTGCGGGGATTCAGACACTAGTCAGTATGAAGTCTGATCGTGAAGCTTCAGGTTGGGGGTACTGAAGTTGTATTTCTCTCAGGTGTGTGGGTGTAGGTGTAGGTAGGTAGGTATAGGTAGGTATGGATTCCTAGGTTGGGTTGGACTGTCGTAAGCTTCGAGGCACTCGGCTACGAGTACCGTTAGCGTTGTTGGTGGCACGTGCGCGGCACGCCCCGGTTATGGCGTCTACTGTACAGTAGTGGCGCGGCAATCTATATTCATCTCGAGTGAGCAAGGCAACTCCCGACGAACACAACCGCCCTTGGGGGCCTTGATTCTTGAAGTTTCAAGTTTCGGTCCCATGACGAAGTCTGTGTTGGAATGGCCTGGCTTAGATATCAATCTGCTCCACTTTCTTCTGCATCGAAGTGTCACACGTACCAATTGACCACCCACAGCCCCCTTTCCAACTTTCACTGCCACGTGCCGTTGTACTCGGAATGGCATAATTGCAACTTTTAATCGGTCTAGGAAGCACCGCCTTCCAACAAAGGTCTCAATCCTTGGGCCAGCCCTGGCCTAAGAGTTCCAATCAAAATGGTACAAAGTACCTGAAGGATTGCGGACAAATTCCCACGGTTGGGCGTAGGTTTCATTCCAAGATAAGACCTTGAGGAACACCACCAGAACCTCCTACTGTTAGTCTCGCTAGCTGCTCCCTTCGAGATAGGAACGCGTGGAAGTCAGACTCCTACTGTTGAAATGCTTCCTAATCTCTCATATCATGGGAAAATCAGGGGGAAAAACACACAGTTGGTGTTGGCTGGTCATGAAAGTTACTAAGGACCAACTGATCTATGTATAGTGTTCCTCATATGTCTACTTAAGTAACGGTTCTGCAAATTGTATAGATTATCATTCTTGTTACCTATCTATCATTCTACCTTTGAAACCTATTTCTATATCAAAAAACAATCCCCTATGCGTGTTGTCGTCCTGTTGGTGGTCCTGATCTTTCAGATCGGCCACTGCTTCGCTGCAGGTACGGATGATCAACTAGAAATGGACCAGTGGAAGGAGACGAGCATTCTACCGGATACGGATTGGGATACCTGGCCAACATGGCATGCAAGTTACAAAGAAGTACCGCCCGACTTCCAGTACGAACAGGTGCTTGATGTCGCTCGTAGGTGTTATAACTGGTACGTGACCGTCTATTCCTCTCAAGCCACTAAATTCGAAGGCAACCAAAGACCTATCCTACAAGCCTCTCATAGCAAGTTGATGTCTTCCACCCGGCTAACAGGTTATGTCCTAGGGTTGATGTTACATTTCCGGATAATTTTAAAACACAAAATACCAAAAGTAAACTAGTTGCTGTGATGTTTGACCCCTCCACAAGTTTCCTCTATGCCTCAACTATCCCACGAGGTGGTCGATTCGACATGATCAAAGCCGCAGCAAATAACAAGGACACACCTGCCGCCCCAGTGTTGTTTGGCATGAGGGAAAAGGGAAAAGGAGTCCGGGGAGGGTTTCAGCATACTTTGATTGGGAGACTGATGGAGGCACTACAAAATCTAATAATAAACCGTACCCAGCGGGCTCGATGCTAGCGGTTTGGGGCTCAATGAATGGAGAACCTGTTGGCGAGTTACGCCCCTGTACGCTATGTCAAGGTCTATCCAGAGCGCTTGGAGTAGCCTTCAAAAAGAAAAGTACGTCAAACAGCTTGCTCATTCCCAAAATCTTTTTCTTCAAACTTCCGTCCCAAATATACAGGTGCTAAAACTAAAACCACTTACATTAGATGGCGCAATTGAATTTCCTCAAGAAGGCGAACCACAAGGACCAATAGAGGCAGACCCGGAGGCAGACGATGCCGCTTACGAGCAAGAGACCGCTGACGCCGACAGATTCGAGCTGGAGCAGGAATGCATAGAGCAGATGAATGATGCTTATGATGGAGACCCTGATCCATATGATGACTGCAATCCAGACATGATGAAAAGAAGATCTATAAAGTACGGCAACGGCGGAGCGATCATTCCTCAACACGCTCGTCGTTTTACAAACGGGACTGCGCTCAACTGCTCACTTTTTGTTCCTTCCTCATCAGACTTGTCGTACCACCACACAAAATCACTCAATCTAAGTCGGCTCCCGTCAACGTTCCAGCTTCGCACAGAATCCATCACTCATATAAAAATATCCATTCCGCTTTCTAGTCAGAACTCGAGTCATACAATATCCTTAAATGCAAATTCAACTACAGTAACAAATAAAACGACACCAGCGATAACAGCACCTTCAATAACGGCATCGATTCCTCTATGCAGTATGCATAATGCCGACCCTGACCAGGGCATCAATTCAGCAGTATGTATCTGTGAAAGATCCATCACTTTGCCACTTATTTCAGCACCCAAGACAGCTCTCGCCACTATGAGCTGTGCTTACACAGCTCTTCCCACTGGAAGCGCTACTTCGGCTATCATAACTGCAAAGCCCACTCTAGGGCCAGCAAAAACTAACTCTGTATTATGCCAGGTCAGTTCTACCCTCCTGTTTGTTCCCCCTAAGACTAAAAGCCAATGACATTAAATTTGAGTAAATTTGTACCCCAGTCGTCAATAATGAGGACTCGTGTACATCAATGGAAAGCTGTACTGTCCAGTCTGCTCGTGCGAGTGTGACCGCAGGCTCAAGCCCTGTGAATGGTAAGGACATCCCAGCCTCCAAATGGTTCTTCTTGACGCCCAGAAGCTGACTTGAATAATGAAACAGTTGGAACCCTAACTGGTGGAGCACTTTACACGTCAATTTCAAGTGCATTAGAGTCACTGTGTCCTACGGCTGCATCAGGGGCTGTCGCTTCATGCACACCCACTAGTCACGTTGTCTTGAAAGATATCGCATACGTCGCAGACAAGGCCCTAGAGAAAAACGGCGAACTTATCGTGGCTATTGAATCCAGCAGTTATAGCCTAACGTCCCTTCGAGACGCTATGATTAATAGCATATCAGCATCTTTCCAGCAAGGCGCCACGGGAGCGAATTGCTATAGCGCCTTATTTGAGACTGAAGTATTACCGCCGAAACGGAGCATTAACATAAAAGACTTCGCGACTAGACTGTTTAAGAAGGTCGATGTGCCCATTTCATATATCAAAGAGGATCACATAAACCTTTGTAGTACCAACTGGTTCCAGACCGCGAATTACTATAATGCCTTCTGGCATACAGATGACATCACATCCCCTTCGGCCTGGGTGAGTGCAGATCTCACTTTCCAAGCTGCACCGCCGGGGGGTGATTTTATTTGCGAGCTGATCGATGATCTTATGGATGCGTTTGCTATCATTCAACCAGAATTTGCTGTAGAGGATCTTGAGCTTGAAGACGCGATTAATTTTGTGTGTGGCGATAAACCTATCTAGATTTCCTTCTTGATCTGTATTTTTATATCTTGTATGAAGTTACTTTTGTTTTATTTTGAAGGACATAGAATGGATTGATATGAGGTGGTTAGACAGGAGGAAATTCATGAATTCAACAACTAGGACAGAATGTGTTACGGAACGCCTTTTATTACTAATATCAAATTTATATTATGAAGCAAAAACGACCTAAACAAAGATTATAAAACATTTCCCATAGCACAACTTATAGTCTAAGGCAGACTTCTACCTTAGCATTGTTTTCCACTTGGATAAGTTATAGCTCTAATAATAAAGCCAATTCTCTAAACGCCTGAGAAAGAAAAGATAGAAACTCACCTCTGTATTTATGCTTTAGTTTTCCAAGTGCATCAGACCCTGAGAACAGAAAAGAAGAAACTTCGCCTATCCTACCTCCTCACCCACTCTTCTTAGTCTTCAGATGGTTGGGGCATTGGCTCTGGAGATGGTGCTCCTTCTCTGTCTCCCCGCTCATAGGAGTTGACGAAAACTGACAGCTCGGTGTGGGCAGCCATTCTGTTTGGTTGTTATAGGTTTGAAGTATGTGTGTTTAAGCTTTGGAGTTTCTGTTGTGGATATAGATATAGATGTGAGTGTGTGTTTGAGTTTGTGTGTGATGGGATTATGATTCAGTAGAGAAGTTACAAGTTTTTATACGCAAGTAAACAGCATTGTTCTATGGATTTTCTTTATTCTTATAGATGAATGAATTGTAATTGATCCAAAATTAAAAATTAAATAAAAGAAGAGAAGTTCTCGGCTTTGTGTCCTTTATATAGCCGCACAATTTGGCTGTTAGTTCTTTGTCGAGGTGAGTGAGTTTCCTTTCGCAACTTCAAAGAACCAAATACCATTATACGATTGTCAAAATCTTAATATAGACTTCGTGTTTCATAATTCAAAGAAATTATCAAATACTATTCAGCCGAGTACGACAAGTCTTATTCATCCATTGTCTCCACATGACCACATTCGCAAGCTGGCATCGAAAGGAAAACACTTAACGGGGGGTTGCGCAGTGAGATTCATGACTATGACAAGTCCCTGCCCGCATAGGTCATTTACTTTGCTCATCTGGAATAATAAGTGTTTTCGATCGAAACTCGAATCGAGCAGAATCGCTTTGAGGGAGCGGGTGCTGTCATTTAATTTAATATCTTTAAAGTAGACAAGAAACCTTCTTAAAGTAGGTAAGATAAGAGTTGCGACACACTTAGATTTCCGATGAGGCTTTTAACACAGGATTCTGCTCTCCGAACGCGTGGAAGTTTATGAGAAGGAGAAGTCATCCATCCACCCCTCTCCCTCGCGTAAAGACCGCGCTAATTAAAGGGGGTTAGAAGTTGCATCGCTGGCTTGTGGTGGTGCCCGTAACTTATTGAGAAACTAATCTGATGCGGCAGTTCCGATGAACTTCTCTCTTTCTAGAAGGTCAACTCCTCCCATCTTTAACTCAGATTCAGGCACAGGTACCATCGTGACCGTGCCCCAGAATCTTGATAACGGTAGAGTATCGATCCATTACGGAGACTCCGATGCTTATTCTTGAAATCTATGTCGGCAAAGCTTATCGTATCGGATTAATGTTATTCTGCATACCTTCAAGTGGGCATCGGCACTGGCACGGCGCACGCCGGACACCGCACGTCTAGCCATTCACACTTTAGCATTGGTTTATGGGAGTGTCTCGGCAGTCAGTCTTGCCAGAAGAGGTTGCGATTGGGAAGGTCATTCGCTTTCCCGTTTCGCCCGCATATTGGAGTGAGATGTTCAGCTACCGAATGAAGCGGCTCAGCCATCCAACAATCAACTCCAGACCGCCTGGCATCCAAGGCATGCCCTTGGGGAAGCACCAAAAAGCTTGTTTCCTTCCACCTCACTTACGGGTGCATGCTGTCTTGGTTGACCTTCCCGAAGCGCTCTTCCTGTGTGTCCATCGAGTCAGTCAGCCGATTGGGACAACTTTATATGAAGATCAATACCACAGACCCAGGGCAAGGCCAAGAGTATAAAGTCTGCTTGATATCTTCTCTTGGCACTTAGAAGCAGACATCAAGAAAGACAAACAACCAAGACAATCACCTCGCTGTCCAAGATGAAGACTCAAGCTGCAGCTTCAATTTTGTTTCTCGCTACCTCCCTTCCCTCGGCTTTGGGCTGGGGCGAGCTTGGTCATCAGACTATAGCTTATATTGCTACAAACTTGGGTTAGTAGACCAGCTTTCAACACGACTGTGGTGACATTATGTGCTGATGTATTGGGACAGTTTCAAGTGCAACGCAAACCAAATTCCAAAGCATTCTGGGGGACACAAGCGGCGACTACCTTGCCACAGTTTCAACATGGGTAAAATAATCCGCCCACTTTCTTTCTTACTTGGTATTGATATCTTCTTGCAGGCTGATACTTATCGTTACACCGACGCCGGGACCTGGTCGGCCCCGCTTCACTTCATTGATGCCAACGATAGCCCCCCATCTAGCTGCGACGTAGAATACTCTCGTGACTGTGGAAGCACAGGTTGCGTGGTTGCCGCTATCAAGAACTATGTACACTTCAACGAAATGATCAAACTGGGTTTCATCTAATGACTAAAACAGACCTCGCGTGTTTCGAGCACCTCATTGAGCGCTTCAGACGTGAAGACTGCTGCCAAGGTAAGCACGCCCAAATCCTGATTGCTTTAATACTAAGAGGTTCTATCTAGTTCATTGTCCATGTAAGTTGGAAATCCTTCCAGCAGATGTTCACGTGTCTCTTTTCGAAGGCGCGGCAATCAGATTATCGTGGCGGCACGTGGACGGTGGCAGCCAAAAGGCTTCTTTTAACCTTGTCTCTCCCTTCATGGTCATGGAAACATACAATCTAGTTGCGCACTGTACTTATCAAATGAATCTATTCAGTTTGTTGGAGATATCCACCAACCTCTTCATGACGAAAACCTCGACTTGGGAGGAAACGAAATCGATGTAACCTTCGGCGGGACATCCACCAATCTCCACCACATCGTCAGTGCCACCTCCTCCCTCCTCCCTCTTCCCTCTTCCCTCCCCCCACTTTCCCCCAGCCATTCATCCATCCGCATCAAAAAAAAAAAGGCAAACTCTAACATACTAGTAGTGGGACACCAACATGCCCGAGAAATACGTCGGCGGGTACGGGCTCTCGGACGCCAAGTCCTGGGCCGCGACCCTCACCAAATCCATCAAAACCGGGTCCTACGAATCTGAAGCAGCCTCCTGGCTCGATGGCATCGAGCTGTCGGATGCCGTCACCACGGCTATGAGTTGGGCTAATGAAGCCAATGCGTACGTGTGCAGCACGGTCATGCCTGATGGTATCTCTGCGGTCGAAGACACGGATCTCTCGGGCACTTACTATACGAAGGCTATGCCGGTTATTGAATTGCAGATTGCAAGGGCGGGGTACAGGTATGTCTGACCTGGCTATCTGATTAGCTCATGATAGCCCGATGAAGTAGTACGTGTACTGATGTGATATTTTTTCAGATTGGCCGCTTGGTTGGATCTCATTGTAACTGGCAGCACTGGACTTTGAACATTCTCTGATGATTCGAACTGACATGGGTGGAAGGGGTTCGAAGGGGTCCCACTTTTGGGTGATCCAATAATGAGAAGGGTTGTTCTGGAAACATGCGGCTGTGATTTAAATGTACTTATATTTCTTATCCAGAAACGAATTTTGATTGCGATATCTTGACATCTGAACTTTTGATATCTTACTTTGAAACTCACCGGAAAGGATAAGCTTGATGATGGTAGCAAGATATTGCTCATTTGCTCGATATTTCCGAATTGAAAATGGTGGATTTTGCGAGCACCGAGTACGGATTACTTTAGAAAGCTCCTGTGGCAGCTGACGACTTTACCGTTCTACAAGAAGTCCTGAGCGAGTCGAGCAGAACTAACACTCATAGAAAGGAAAGTGTAATTTCCGCCGCACTCATTGTCCATCCGCACTCACCACCGATCCTCCACCTGCACCTCCGCCCACACCTTCGATCTGGGACACCCCACCAGCATGCGCACCCGAAAACCAAGCACGAGGATCCCTATGCTGCACGAACAAAAGCGCCAGAAAACCACACACCACGAGAAACCCAGCCATCACAATCGCAGCAAGAGCAAGACCCTTGGGTCGCTGCCTCTCCGCGCCAGATGCAGACCCATCCCCTCCCAGCGTCCGCCCCGGACCGAACCTCTTCCACGACAAATCCAACCCCCACGCCGCCTCCCCAGCCACCCCCGGCATATATGCCGAGCCATACGGCCTCTCCACCTGAGTCTGGGTCCCAAAACCCCTCTTCACCAGTCCTGGCGACGAGATCAGATTCCGCTTGATGCCGAAATTCGGATACAGGCCCGTGAGGAAGTCGTACAGGTGGGCGGCGGCGACACCGGTGGCTTGGATCATGGCTACGTCTGGAGAGCTGACGATGAGGGTTAGGAAGACGAGGGCGTAAGGGAAGTATTGCGAGGGCATTTTGAGGACGAGGAGGGTCATGGGTTGGTCCCAGGTGTCGCGGGTGGTGCTGGTGATGAAGCAGAGGGCGAGGGGTGAGGCGAAGACATCTCCGTAGGTGAAGAGGACGTTTAGGAGCTGTGTGGC
Organism: Lachnellula arida; assembly: GCA_007821475.1. NCBI lineage: Eukaryota > Fungi > Ascomycota > Leotiomycetes > Helotiales > Lachnaceae > Lachnellula > Lachnellula arida. The sequence goes on along the minus strand of QGMF01000075.1, from coordinate 25,173 downwards.
TGTTAGCTTTTCTGGTTTGGATATCTCGTGCGCCGTTGCGAAAGGTGGTGAATGCTTTGGAGTGACCCGACAGACTGTGGGAGAGACTCGGAGTCTGGTGGTAGTCTTCGCTGATTATGGCTCACGATACCAAGCAAAGTGAGAAATGGACACTGCAATATAATTGAAAGTAGGAAAAACAGGAAACAAAGATAGAAAGAAAGAAAGGAAGATAAAAACACATCAACTCACCAAGATAACCACAGAACTAAAACATATATAAGTGAAAAAGTCCGCCCGCTGCGAAAATCGCGGCGAGGAAATCTCAAGCAGAGCGCCATAAGTATACACTACTCCATATCAGCCCACTCCCTCACCCTTTCAATTCCCATTACAAAACCCACAAAAATACGTATCAAAGACGATCCCAAAATTGGGCCACGTGATAAAGAGAGAAGTGAAAATTCGCCAGAGCTCGGGTGGAAGCTTGATGAGTGACGATAGCTTGAGGTTGAAGAGGGAGTAGTCGAGAAGCTCCAAGTAAACTAGGACGGATAATGTGAATGTTATAGCGGCTAGAGTTCTGTGGTTTGTTAGTTGGGAGGGGAGAGGCAGGGGTGGAGGTAGAGAATGTGTACCGGGAGATTGGGGGCGCATGGGTGAAAATCTCGATGGGCGACATTTTTGATGAAGAGGAGTACGATAGTGAATAGGTTATAGAGAATATACTGTCTTTTATGTGTTTACATGAGCAATCAAGTGTTCCTTGTTAAAGATGATGGATTTTGTTACGTTGGTTCTGGATGTTGGTGTGTCGTTTCAGAAAAGGGGCACAGTCGCCAACCATAGCCTCAACAGGGATATTTGCTTAGACTGTCTGTAGAAGCAAGAGCCAGCCTTGTCAATGCGACATTAAGGTAATGAATATGCATACAAGCATTAGATCCATCAATGGAGTAATAGGTTTTCTCTAGCATTTCTACAGCATAGCTGGGCTAGGTTAGCAATTCTGTTAACAACGGTCACGTGATTCGCTCCCAAAACTGCGGCGACTCTTCAGGGTACATATAAGTATGACATCTTCTGATTATACTGAAGCTCGTGCTAGTGGTAATTGGATTGTGATCCCGGTGGACAATCGAGTCTCAGCTCGCTCGTTTCAAGTAAGTGTTGCCTTTTCGTCATTAATCCTCGTCACGCAATATCACTCTTGACTTTTCAGCGCATAACCCACTGGTGGCTTATTGATGACTGAGATGGTGCTTATGAAAACCTCAATAAAACGCCAAAAGCACAGCTGGGAGATTCGTAGACAGGGCGCGAATTCCGAGAAGATATGAGCGAGCAACCAGCCTTGATGTCTGGTTTCGCATAACATTGAACATGACAGCAGCAGGATTTCAAGACCCCTAATACACGGAGTGACGAAGCTCAGGCGTAAAGACCGTCTACGGTTGATATAATATTAGAAGAACATAGCCTCCCAGAATTGTGTCGTCAATGAGGAAAAGAGACATCGTGGAAGGTGAGCCGTTGGCTGTTAAGAGACTGGATGGATAAAAGTCCAAAGCGTACAGGGGAAGGTTTCTTACTGAACTCAGGTCAGAGCAGAAATTAGAGCTTCTCGTTAAATGCGTAATCTTGAATAGAAGTAATCCTGAACATGGAAACAATTCAAAAAGGGGTTCAGGGGCTGTCGGGCTTAAGTCGTGTGGACGGATGGGAGATTCCTAAAATAGACGTGAGCCTAACCTTGCTCCTCTTGCTTCGGTTCATCCAACTTCCAAAAAAGGGGGAGGATAAGGGTAAAGGTAAGGTTTGATCTCAGGATCTACCCTAAATGCCCCATGGAATGTTCCTTTCGGGTGAGGCGGAGATATATTGTTACATTCGCAGTAGTTGGCTTCCAGACATTGAAAACAGATTTCTTCTCGGTAGCAATACAGCATACGACGAGAGAGCATTCGTTCTCGAAACACCCAGCCTCGAGTAAACAAGGGAAAGTGCTTTTCGAAAAGTTGGTTTTTGTTTAGGTCGCAATCATCTCTAACCATACTAGATTCGCGGCAGTTCCGTGCTCCAAAAAGATAGGGCATTTTCGTCTCGCTGTTCTGCAAAGCAAAGCACCGGTCGACTTCTATTTCATGGCTTTTGGTGCCCCAAGCTATTGCAATCGTCGGGTAGCCGCCTTGGTATAAATCCGCCATTTTTGTCGACTAGTGTCACATTGATTCAGCCATCGAACGAACCTTTGCATCAACGTTGCTCTTCCAGCGAGGAAACTCGAGGCATTGAGGTTGGTTAGTCGGACATGCCAACCTATTGAATATTAGCTACGTATTGACACCCTTTAAATATCCACTTACTATGAGGATGAAACAGTTGCAGCCTTTTTACGCTTGTGATACGATTCGTTTTGTTGACAAAGGGTAAATTCTTTTGATATGGTGTAAGTATACACTGCTGAATCGTTTGTGGTGGCCTTATATCCCGGAAAGATTTGACTGAATATCAAGCTAAAGAGCTCGCAAGAGCGACAGCCACTGTGTACGGAAGCTTGTAGCTCCTCTGCTGTAAAGCTTCTTGCCCTTTCTTTTCTCATCATACTAGCTCTGATTTTCTTTTCACAACTGGAAAAGGGTGGTCGACGATGTCTAAACTCCTGAAAAGCTCTCTTATCATTGCAGTCTAGAGAGCAACCATCCGTGCTGAAGATGTCGTAAAAGTTCTGGCTAGTAGGTCCGCTTGTTGATTCCTCAACCAGCCTCAGAGCGTGAGACAGCTCAATATTCTCGATCAACATGATGAATAGTCCATATTCAGAGAAAAGACTATAAGGTCAGTATAGTATAATTTGCGATGGACATTCAGCAACGTATTTATCAACAACCTACTCTTGGTTTGTTTATCAAGGTATATACAACCTAAGGTAAGAATGGGTTGGATGAGGTGAAGTAACAGAATTTAGCTAACCTAACCCACCTACCACTATGGCACTACCTAGCCGAGAGGCCTAAAAGGTCACCAAGCCAAGGCACGACGTGACTAGCACTAAATAGGAGGATAGGGATAGGACAGGACAGGGTGTCGAGCATTTCTCCAGTTTTTTGTTCCGAGTTGAGTTGACAGCAATACTACTCGGTACTACTAAGGTACTGTACGGATACGAGGCCAGGCGAGGCCAGTCTGTGTGTCGGTGTGTGCTGTGCGTGCGTATGCGTGTGCGTACTCCGTCCTGTACTCCGTACCCCGTATTCTGGACTTCTGGACTTCTGGACTTCTGGACCTCCTCTCCTTCCTTCTTTCGAAATACAGTAAAAAACAAAAAACAAAAACAAGAAACTCTACGAAACCCGACATTCACGAATCACTCCTTCCCTGTATTCATTCAACCTTCGATTCCCTTCTGCGCCTTCTTGCCGGTACTCTGTGCCAATTACGCTCGTTAGCAGCCCATTCTACACCTACACCTTCACCCACACCTTCTCCTTTCTTCAACGCGAATCCGACGCCCCTGTACGTGCGTGTGAGGATCTATCTGACCAGATCTGCGGCCCCCCACGAAGACGGAAGATCCACGATAACGACGACAACAACAACAAAGCAGGATTCTGGTCATTACATACCTACCTCGACCACACCCGTCTTTGTTCTTTCCAGTGAGCGCGGCGGAGATCTGGACGGTCCAGTGGATGAGATACACATAACACCCACCAGGTCGACATGATGGCTGCGGACTACCGATTAAGGTCGAATCTGAGGAGATGGCTTCTATTCATACTGGCCTTCTCCTGCGCAGAAGCCTTTTACATACCAGGTAATTGTGGCGGATGGACACATGCACGGAAAAATAGCTAACAACCTGCAGGCTGGTCCATCAAGAGCTACAAGGACAACGAAGCAATCCCTCTCCTAGTCAACAAAGTCTACTCGGATAATACACAATTGCAATACGCCTACTACGACCTCCCCTTCGTTTGCCCTCCTACCGGTGTCCATCATGCCGGTTCATCGCTCCTCAGTGGCCAGAGTATCTCTTTGAACCTTGGGGAAGTCTTGCGCGGCGACCGGATCACGCAATCAGACATTGAGTTGGTGATGGGTCAAGATCAGGAGTGCAGCTTCCTTTGCACCAAATCCGTCAGCCGCAGGGATCTCAAACGGGCTCGGGAAATGGTCAAGGACGGCTATGTGGTAGAGTGGATCGTCGATAATCTGCCCGGAGCGACCAGCTTCATCACGGTGGACAAGTCAAAGAGATATTACGCTGCAGGTTTCAAGCTGGGATACAAGGACATTGCGCCCACGTCGGGCAAAATGCGATACTACATCAACAACCACTTTACAATCGTCATTCGCTATCGCAAAGCTCCCGGGAAAGATGGCGAAAGGGGTGGGAAGGTCGTGGTTGGATTTGAAGTCTACACGAAGAGCATTGGTGCGAACAAGAGACTCGAGTCTGGCTGTCCAGCAGATGTCAGTGATGTCGACACAGCCATGGAACTCTACCTCCATCCAAACGGAACCGATTTCGCCCTGCAGTACCCTCACTCCTCCTACCAGCCCCCCGAAAGCGAACAAGATATTGAAGATGGAGCTATGCTCGACATCCCGTACTCATACTCTGTCTACTGGCGCGAGGACGAGAAGATTGAATGGGCACATCGCTGGGATTTATATTTCGTGAACCAGGAGGAAGGGTCGAGAATCCATTGGCTTGCAATCATCAACTCGTTGATCATCTCTGGGTCCCTGAGTGCAATTGTGGCCATCATCCTGGGCCGAACCATCCGCGGAGATATCAAGACGTACAAGGACTCGAGTCTCGAAGATGGCAAGAGTAAGCCAAAGAGGAGGTCTAGGCCTGGAAGTGGTGTGAGGACGCCAAAGTCTGGAGAGAAGACTGGCACGGGATTGCTCGATCAAGTTGGGGATACGGAGAACGATGCGGATGTCTCATCTGACGAGGAGGCATTGGAAGATGTCACCGGATGGAAGCTTCTACATGGAGATGTCTTCAGATCCCCTTCCTACGGTTACCTCCTTGCACCACTCGTTGGCTCCGGAATGCAGCTCGTCTTCATGGCTGTTGGACTTCTCTTCCTCAGCAGTTTGGGAATCCTCAACCCCAGCTTCCGCGGTGGATTCGTCAGCGTAGGAGTCGGACTGTTCGTCTTTGCAGGTGTCTTTTCAGGCTACTTTTCCGGACGAGTCTACAAAACATTTGGTGGCAAGAACTGGCGCAAGAACACCATCATCACAGCCACTCTCTTCCCAGGTCTTCTATTCGCCCTCGTATTCGTCCTGAACCTCTTCGTCTGGGCCCAGGCTTCCAGCACCGCGCTTCCATTCGGGACGTTGGTCGGCATCATCATGCTATGGCTCTGCATTCAGCTCCCTCTGGTGTATGCCGGATCATGGTACGGATGGGTCCGCACAGGAGCATGGGAACACCCCACAAAGACAACGTCCATACAACGCCAAATCCCAATCCAGCCATGGTACATTCGCTCGCCGCAGTCGATTCTGCTCGCCGGTCTAATCCCTTTCGCTGTGATCTTCATCGAGCTACTTTTCGTCTTCCAATCGGTTTGGCAGGATAAGAGCGGGTATTACTACGTCTTCGGCTTCCTATCCGTCGTTTCCATTATCTTGATCTTGACCATCGCCGAAGTTACCATCGTTACCATCTATATCAAATTATGCAGCGAGGATTACAACTGGTGGTGGCATTCTTTCTTTGTGGGAGGTGGTAGCGCTGTTTGGGTGTTTTTGTATTGTGTGTGGTATTACTTTACAAAGCTGCACATAGAGGGATTCGTGAGCGGGTTGTTGTTCTTTAGCTATAGTTTCATGGCTTGTGTTGTTTATGGGTTGCTTTGCGGGACGGTGGGGTTTTTGACGGCATATGCTTTTGTCAGGAGGATCTATGCGTAAGTTTTACTCCATTCCTCTATTTACTCTTTTGAAGGGTGGATCAACTCAAGTCCATTTTGCTAACTCGAAAACAGCGCCATAAAAGCTGATTGATCAGGAAACGAAGGGCAAGATAGGATGGACTTAATTGGCACACGCACCATCCATCATTTGGCGTAATGGAACGGTAAACAGAAAAGTGGAATCCTCCCACCCACGTATATTAATTGGAAAATATATAAGCATACAAACGTCAACCAAGACAAGATCCTCCCTGGTGAACTCCATATGTTTCCTTCCTTCCCTACACCCAACGCCAGAACTCCACCCATGTTGAACTGGGCATTACGCTACACTACCAAGGAATAACCACACTCCTCCTCTCCTCCCCCGTCAGACTCCCCTTGACCGGCTGCAAACAAGACACACTAGCCTCCCGCCTCACATCATCAAACCCCATCCTTATACACCTCGCCATGGCCTCTTCCTCGACAAACTCCCCCTTCCCCCCTTCACTCCCCTCCTCCTCAACCCCCGCCAACCAGTGCATCACCTTCCCTACTACCACCCCATCCCACACCCCTTCCTTCCGCGGACTCCGCAACAGCAGCTCGATCGCTACCCGCCGCAGCGCGCGGTGCCGATAGATCCATCCGACCGTGAGCAGCGGGACCAGGATCTGCATATCGAATGTCCATTCGCCTCCACTACTACCAACATTTCCCCCTTTCAAGTAATTCCTATTCCTCTCTCCCTCATCCAACAACAACCTCGCAATCCCCACCAGCTCCTGCAGCAAAATCGTATACTTGCCGTTGTTCACCAGCGCGCTGCGCGAGTTGTTGCTGTCGATCGACATGTAGCCCGCCAGCCAGTGCAGCCGCAGCGTTGATGCAAGAATAAACGTTTCGTGTGGTGCTGAGCGCGAGCGCGCGTGGTTGAGCAGTGGGGAGAAGGAGGCGTCCCAGCGCGAGTACTCGGATAGTGTGGTTTGGCGTTCGGTGAAGGTGGTATCGACGTCGAAGAAGAGATTGCCTTGTCCTGCTTCTGCTTCTGCTTCCCCCTGTACATGTATATCTCCAAATCCGGTAGCGGATCCGGTAGAAAACATGTGTAGATGCATGGTACTGCGCAGCCAGTGCATGCTTCTCCGGATAACAATCTCTAGCACCGAGCGCGCGGACTCGAGGTCTGGGAATATAGTGCTCATGTCATCGACGGCTCCCTGGTTTATGCGGCGGTACGCCTCGTGCGCTTCTCTGGTGCGCCCGTCGGCGTAGAGCATGGCTTGGATCTCTAAGCCGCCCAAGGCACGCATGATGTCGTTTTCAACTTGTACCAAATTCTCCCCTCCTTTTCCAGTTCCATCCTAATCTTCCCATTCCCCCCCTCCTCACCATCACCAACCCCGTAATAACTACTCGCCCACTCCCTAACCAACCTCAACCCGTCATAAACCTGCTCAACGCCACCCCCCTCCTGCAACCCCGTCACACCCATACCCATCCCCATCCCCATACTCTCAAAGCAATAAAACAGCAGACTCGCTACAAGCGTAGTTCTCAGATCATGTTTCCCGCCCGCGACATCCCGTTTCAAATAGCACAGCGCCTTACTATACTGCCGAAACGCCAATTGGTGCTTCAATGTCCCGACGCCATTTTCCCCGTTTACATTGCCGTGCCCGTTTATGTTTGTGTTTGTGTTTACGTGCTGCCAGGCACTCCCCGGTTGTTGTAAGTTTAACCCCCCGAGCGCGATGATGGCGTGTCGGATTGCGGGGGATGTTTCGCAGGCGCGGTGCATGAGGGATGTCCAGAGGGAGGGCGTGCAGGAAGTAGAATTCGAAGTCGTAAGGTGCTGCGAGGTAGTGGCGCAGAAATGCGTAAAGGCGTGGTGTTCATGGGGGGTGCTGAAGAGTTGTTGTGTTGTTTGTGTCTGTGGAAGAGGAGGCGCGGGGTAGAGCTTTGGTTGTCTGTGTGAGCCATTCTCTTTCACATCCCTCTCCTCTATGCTATTCAAATTGGCCTGGACTTGCGCTTGCGCCTGTGTTTGTGCTTGAGCCTGTGCTTGCGCGAGTAAAGAGAGGGATCCAGCTGAGGATTTCGGGACCAGGAGCCTGGAGTTGGATGACGAGCCCGCGCACGGCTTCGAGGTGGGACGTGGGAGATAGCCGTCGCATTGATGGCCGAATTTCAGACAGCGGAGACAATTCGGTTTTGTTTCGTCGCATTTGACTCTTCGTATCCTGTTTGATTCCCCCAAGTTTCAGATTAGCAATGTGATGTTATGTTCTTATCGTACAGCAATTGTGTTGTGTGTAGGTGGTGTGAAGATATAATAATATGACCGAGGCTGGCGGAAATGAGATCAAATGAGATCAGATGAAATGAAATGAAATGAAGGCAGCGCGGATCAATTGATAAAAACAAACATACTTGCAAGTTTGACATCCCGTTTTAACTTTAGGCTTACTGGCCCTCGTCTTCCTGGCCCTGACATCTGCTCCAGGAGACGACATATCCAGTATACGTTCAGTCATGTTATTTGGCGTTTCTCTCTCTCTCTCTCTCTTTCTTTCTTTCTTTCTCTTCCTTGCTTCCTGTCTTTCCAACTCCAAATTGCAAATCGCAAATCGCAAATCGCAAAACAGAAGAACAGATCAACAAGAAGCGTGCGTCTGGTCTGGGCCGGGAATCACCAGGTACATGTACTGTACTAATTACTGTACTTTCGTAAATGCCCTGCCCTCCTGCCCTGTCCTGGTCTCGTCCAGGCCTGTCTGTCCCCGGAACACGGTCGAATCACCAGTCCACTCGCTTCTCGGTGCGGGCGCTCGCAGACAGCTACCGAACAAGCTATAGCACAGCACCACTTCCACTACTCACCACCCACCACCAATTTAGGCCTACGGAGTACCGCCACCAACTATCACCCACCACACCCCCACCGTAAGCCTCGCTTCTCACATTAGGTAAGGTAAGGTAAGGTACAGACTACCTATAGCTCGTACGAGCACAGTGCCACAGTAGTACTACTCCACGCCGTACTTGTGGGGCCTCAGGCCTCCACTTACGGAACGGATTACGGAGTACTGTATACTTAGCCTGTGGAGTAAGCGCTAGTGCCACCTTTCGGACCCTGGGTCCCTGACCTGACCCAATAAGTGCCATCTTCTCGTATACGCCAGCTTTTTGAATAAAACTCCCCTACCAGTCTGCGGTCAAAGCGTGGTTGATCTCCCTTTTGTCACTGCGTGGTTCGTATATTCTTTGGCGCCCCGGTGGCTTACTTGAGGCTGAGCTAACTACTGTAGGAAGATGCGAGCGAAGGAGATACGAGATACGAGATTCCATTTGATGCACCAGATGGAAAGCACGAAAGGAAGTGTGGGTGAGGAAATAGTAAAGTGGAGAGATGAGATGAATACTTATTTTAGATAAGAAATCGCACTGCTGCACGTGATGTGCGAGGTGCAGATGGAGACGCAGCTCACGGAGTACGGAGTAAAGCCTGTCTGTTTCAGGAAGTCCGTGAAATCATCCATTATCATTGGTGTAATACGTACGAGTTTGCGTACGATGTACGTATTGATTCCCGATTTCGCTTAAAGTGCAGCAAGTTTACTCATCCCCCACCACCGAGCAACGCTGGGATTATTATACGTAGCTTCGTAACTCGTAAACAAATCGGCGACCATGCAAGTGTCAGCAACTGAGCAACCCCAGCCAACCCACTCCAAACGCCCCACCTAGACCCCGAAAGGACCACTAGACCTTTTTACGAGCAAGCAAATGAAGCTTCAAGTCGCGGTGCCATGATCAAAATCCTGCTCGTCTTGCTCGTCCTGCCCCTCCTCGGCACCTGGACGGCAACAACAGTCATATTTCTCCCGGAATTCCATCAATGGCAAACCCTTTAGAATTTCCAGCGCCTTCTTTGCAGCAGCTACTTTCGCATATCTGGCACTCCCGGCCTGCGCATCTGCAATGACCCGATCATGAATCATGACCATGGCCAACATACCGGGCTTGCTTCCATCGACGCTCTTGATTTCCTTGGCCATGATGGTCCAATCCATGCAGCCCATGTTAACTTGGAGGAAATTGGTGAGGAAAGTGGCCGGGTGTTTGTTGGCGTAGGTATCGTAGATACTCATGTCGGTGAAGTAAGGTTTGATATGCTCATCGAAGAAGCGCTCGATTTGTGCATAGTTGTACTCCGAGTCCACGAATAGAGCGCCAACATATGCCTCGACGATATCCGGGAGACACTTAGGGGGCTGGCGAACACTGGTCCAGTAATCAGGGGAGAATTCGGCAGCCGTCTTACCAGCGCGTATTGCATCTTCCTCGGCTTGTTTACGAGCCTCAGTAATCTCAGTAACATAATCACTGATCTGCTTCTGGAAGCTAGCATTAAAGATGAGCAAGTGGCGGTGGAAGCCCAAGGTGACGCAAAGAGCACCCAAATACTGATTCGAAACCATTGCCATCTTGTGCTCAGTCAACCACTGTGGATCCTTGCCGGGATAGTTGTGGAAGAGAAAATTAATACAAGCCATATCTAGCAATGCGTCGCCCAAGAACTCGAGTCGCTGGTAGCTCGGGATATGCTCGTATGAAAATGGGTAAGACGGATGGACAAACGCAGACCGAAGAACTCGCGGCCAGCGGAAATGGTAATTGTGTTCCTTCTCCACTTGATTGGCAAGATCCTTTTGTGATTCGGTGGCCACCTGCATCTGATATTTCGGCTTCTCGTATAGCGTGTAGTACTGGCCATATGAGCTGACGTTGTGATTCTCGCTCGATACTAATTCAGTAACCGCTCTGACAGCATTGTCCATATCTCCGGATTCATGACAAGTCAACAGAGCTGCGCCGATGAAAGCCTCACAAACATCTGCAATTGTCTTGTCACCAAGCTTTTGGGTATTGGGCGCCGTCGCAGTTTTTCCTTTCTTCAAAACCAGGCCCTCGGGGTACCAAGCACGACGGTTGAAGCTTTGAGAGCGAATGTACTCGTAGAGCTTGAGTTTGACGGCGTTGTTCTTCAAATTCTTGTTGCAAATCAGGAGCATACGATCCACATGATACTCGTACTCATCGTGGCCGGGATGAATTCCGTACAGAGCTATTGTAGTTGCCATCTTCAAGAAACAATCTCCGAGAAACTCTAATCGCTCGTAATTGTTGCCCATTCCCCTCTGGAAATTAACCTTCTCTGCACTATGCTCGTCCGTATTATCAGAATCTTTAGTGATTGCTTCCAGTGCAAGATCCGGGCGAATATTGAGATGAAGCAGATCACAAGCTTCCAAGGCGATAAGATATGACTCGATTCGATGGATGATGGCGGGGAAGAGATTGGCCATAAAGACAATTGTGCTCGGGATCTGAAAGAATTAGCTTGAATTAATCCCGCGCAGGAGGCATTGAACTCACCGGAGAAACCTTCAGAGTCTCAAGAGTGACAAAGCATTTTTGCGATGTCTGCGACTCCGATGTACTGAATTCGTCCAAGAGGTTACGACGCAGAGAAATGACTTCGGCCTCGAACACACGCTGATTCTCATCAAGTACTCTGCGAGCTCTTGCCTTCTCCCAAAGACTACAACTGTACTCCATGATGTTGTCGTGAGGTCTCCCCTTTCTGGCCTTGCGCGGAGCAGTATTTGACGGGACCGGATCCGTAGCTTTGTACTCGCGAGTCACCCCCTTCAACCACAGCTTTCGAGAACCATCAAATGGATCAGTGACGAATTTGTCCTTTAAAAACTCATCGGGCTCGGTCTGCCACGGCTTCATCTTCTCCCATCCCCTGTCCTCCCACAGAGTAGAGTGCTCTTCAATGGTCTTCAGGACATCCCAAGCGATCAGACTAGCAGGCTCCTGTCCACGATCAAAACTAGCCTGTTGGATAACAGGTGCTAAGAAATACGGCATCTTTGCAGCATCTGACTCATATTCCTTGCTGAAGACATCGTCAAAGATGCACAGAGTAAAGTTGTTGACTTGGCTGATGATTACTGGATCCACTTGCATACAGCTGCGGAGAGAAGTGAGCTGGACGGGCGAGTTTCTCCCCTCACCGAAATGCAGTACAAATGAAGGCAGTTCAGGCAGTCGAGATCTCGTCAGCAGGGCCATCGGCTGCAATGGACGGTCCACGGCTTCGGGGTTGTCCAAACTCAGAATTGTTACGTATAGTTCCCCAGGAACTCCACTAACTGACCACAGCGCTGGCTTTGTCTTCATATCATAAGCCTCTTTCTTTGAGTCTACAGCAAGCAGAGCATTTCGCATTGCGGGTAACTGTTTTGTGAAGGTTGGAAGCAGATTTTCATTGAGATATTTGCCAGCAACCAAGTTCAGGCAGGTCTCAAACGCAGCTGAACATTTCGCAACCTGCTTCGTAGATGCTGGACGACCTATTGATCCTCGAATGGGTGATTCCTCAGGCATAATGACCTCGCCAACAAAAATCTTATTCTGGGACGTGATAACATACTCGGCTTGAAGGTTCGTCTCATGGCTGTGGGGTAGAGAATCAACAAAGTTCGCGAGAACACTAAGACCAATCTTGTAAGTGAGCTTCGCGCCGGTCTCTGGGTTTGTGTACACGCGATGACTCCTTTCCCTGGATAAAATATGATCCATATCGTAGTCATTGCCGGTGAGCTTTCGATTCTCGGGAAGTTCATTGCAGAATCTCTTGAGGATGCCCTCATTGAGCCTGGCCTCACGAATCAGTTGGTGATGGACCTGATTGCCACTCTCCGCCATATGAATGTATCGAGAGTTTGCATGTCGTGCACGACCTCTAGACTGGATGTATTGGATGGTGGTGTCGTAAAGGTCAAATCGGATAACAAGATTGCAATCTGGAACATCGAGACCCTCTTCCGCAACAGATGTAGCAAACAGACAATTAATGGTGCCTTTGCGGAAGTTCATCATAGTGATGACCTGCTCTCTGACTGAGGTTTTTAGATCAGCAGCATCACCCGTTCTTGTACCAACCAAGCTTGCAACAAACAAATGCGGGGTTTTCATACTCGGGTGAGAGAATAAAGTGGTCAGCAGTCGAGCAGTGTACCTCTGTTTCACAAAGACAATGCATTTGTCTTCAGTTGGGCGTTCATATCGTTCCTTCAAGTACTTTGCAAGGAGAACAACCTTGGAAGAAAGGTTACTCGATGATAGTGTGGCGAGGTTGAAATCTGGTGGCTCAAAGGTGTGCCCCTTGATGATGGCCAGTGCTTCTTGGAGCTGCGACTTTTGTTGCTCTAAGATCGCTATTGGACCTGGAACTTTCTTTGCGTGATATTGACGTTCTGTCTTTGCTAAAAGTCTGTTGCTCTCTTCGCCTGCAAGACAAAACTTGAATATGTGATCGGCACACCAAGATCCCAACTCTCGGGAAGCTATCTTGTAAGAGTACTCGAGGGGTTTTCGGACAATCGCGTTGCCTTTGAATCGTTGACGCATCTGCTCATGTAGTGGTGTCATGAAGCTTCCGCCCAGCTTTCCGTACGTGGCCAATTGCTCTTGCTTCGAAGTAGCCGTGAACTGCAACAAACTTGTGTCTGCGGCGGTGGCAATCTCTGCGTGAAGCATGGTCTCCAATTCCGCAGCAGCTTTCTTAACATCAACACGAGCGTCAACAGGCGAAGCTGTCATACCAAAAATCTTCGGTAGGACAGCAGACTTTGGGGCCGTCGCATAAAAGTCCTTGATGATTCGGGCATAAGCATGATCCTTCTTGGCATGGTGGGCTTCGTCAAAAATGAGAAGATTTATCTGCTCTATGGAAATGAAGGAGTGGTGAAGACACTGTCGGAGAACTTCGGCGGTGCAGACAATGACCATGTTCTCACTGAAATGCTTCTCCCAAAGCTTCTTACTCCAGAGGTCGCAACCCATTTCTCCACAGAACATATTCATAGGCTGATCAAGATTGGCACTGAGTACTGCATGTTGCTGGAATACCAAGGTCACCGAATCAACCTGTTATGGTTAGCTATTTCAAGATGCTGGGGCTGAGGTAGCTTACAAGGAAGAATGAGATCCGCTTTGGCTTGCCCAAGGCCCTGTCCTCCAATTCTTGGTTGAATATGTGTCGGAGTAGAAGCACGGCAATTAAAGTTTTACCAGAACCTGTAGACTATTAGTGGACGAAGTGCAGCAATAAAAGGCAATGCTCACCTGTATCTAGAACGGCAATGATATTCTTAGCTTTAGCTCTCTCAAAGAGTTCAATCTGATACTCTCGTGGAGTTGAGATGATTCGTTGACTCTCCGCTTGGTGAACTATGTACCGTGTAGATTGATTGGCTTCATCTTGTGGGAGTACTTTGTGCTTCTTGATAGGATCGTGAAGAGCGTCTTGCAAGTAGCTATCAGCGATGGCATTCTGCCGACGCTTTCTCTCGGTGATCTTGCGTGGTCTGCCCTTGGGTTGGTCGTCTTCATCCGTATCATCATCGTCTGGATCTTCATTTGGGCCTTCGTCGTCTTCTCCATCGTCTGCGTTGGAGGCTGACCGTCCATTCGAAGATATTGATGACAGTGATGGTAGCGGTCCAATGGATACCAACTTGCTGGTTGGTAGATGCAATGAAAGGGGGTTTTGGGGGTTTTGTTTGAGCTCGGCGATCACAGCCTCTGTGCTTCTTGCTCCCAGAGCTGTAAGTTGAGGGAGAGGTCTCTTCGCTGTGATAATTACAGAACCTTCATGGCCGATCAACAATGGATCATCTGGACCAGCTTGCAAGTCTTGTTGCTTAGCCAGCATCTTTGCCGCCTGCTCGTCACCAAGCTGTCTTTGTGCCAGGTCAAGGTCGACTGCGTGATATCCGGTCATCTTGGCCGATCTGTCCTTTCTCGACGGGGGGACTGCTACTTGAAAGAGAGGCAAAGTTGACAGCGAGGAGGAGGAGTTTGTCGACTCTTGGAGTGGGGTGAATGCCGGGATTGGAGAGAATGTTGGGATCGGAGACGTCTTGAGAACAGTGGTAGGCGGTGTCGCCACTGCTGGTATGGCCTTTGAAGATGAGAGAGGAGTGTTTTCTTTTCCTGGGAATGATTGAGACCCTCCTGTTGTGGGTTGGGAAGTGCGTGGTGAAGCAGGTTTCAGCCAGCCGTTGGCGTCAATAAAACTCTTGGTGGTTGGTGGTGTTGGAACTGAAGTGGAGGAATACTTGGTAGCTGGAGATGGTGAGAAGATATAAGGATTGTTCTCTGTGGTCTGGATATTCAATGTTGGCGGAGTGAATTCAGATCGAAGAGACTCAGCCTTCTCGTCAGCCTTGTGCTTGTGGGCAGCCTCGCGGTTGTTGGGTATGGCCGTGGTGTCTAGGAGCATCATATCACTCAATGTGCCTGCAGTGAGACTTGGAGAACATGATGCTTTTGATTCTGGACTGTGAACGATCAGTGCTGTTTTCTTTGGCCGTGGTAGAAGCAAACAATCTTCCTCCGCCAGCAAGCTGAGATCCTGCAGATACCCGTTGAGTGGCATACTGGAGAGTGAGAAACACCATAAACAAGGGGAAGGGGGAATTGGGAGAGCAGATTATACGTTGCTTGTAGAGGGGATCCAGCCTCGAGAGAGATTCACGGTGTGTTGTTCACATAATGAAGTGTGAAGGTGTTTGTTGTCTTAATGTTCTGAAGGCTGAAGGCTGTCCGTCATTGAGACAATTCGGAAGACGTGAGGCGAGTCAATGCACTGCAAAAAAAGGGTCGCAGCTTCCCCCACCAAAGCTTCCTCCATCTCCATCCCACCAACCACCATCTAATTACCACCCACCACGACTCTATACTTCTTTCCTTCCTTTCCAATATGGTTGAACAAAGCATCAAGTCGCACTTCAACTCTGCAGAGCGCCAACGAAAGGATATCGAGGCATCGTGGGACAGCAACACCGCGGAATATCAGCAAAACCTCGCCGCCGCCATCAAGTCCTACGACGATTGCCTCAAGCTCGCAGACCGGCTGTCTCTCTTCAGTCCCAACGAAACCCTCGAGGATGTGACATCTGGGGATTTACAGTGGGTTTCTTGTCTTTTCTGACCCTGGTAATGCTTTGCTAACAGCTCCCAGGTACCTGCAAATCAACTATCGCCTCGCCGAGCTCATCCTCCGAGTCTCAAGCAAAGACCGGAAAGGCAGTATTCAAACGGCCAGAGATGCATACGAAAAATACCTGAGCTTGCTCGACCACTACGAAATCCTCACAACCGCAGACAAGAAGCTCTACAACACCTACACCGAAGCCCCCACATCCTTCTCCACCATCTCAACCGCAGACCCAAACGCCCGACGGAATGCTAAAATCTCAAACTTCAAGCAAGAAAAGGAGTTGAAAAAGAAGCTCGAGGTATGCTTCGAATGTTCTGCGACAGGCCAATGCTAACAATCAGGTAGTTCCTAGCGCATAACCCTGCGTACCTCCAAAACGACGACGATGCCATCCGCGAGCTCCAACTGACCAATCTCGCCATCTGCACACACAATACATTTCAGCAACTCGAATCCCTGAATCGCGAGCTTGAAGTCTTAGCCATGGCACCACCTACCCCTCCCCCAGGCCCCGAAAGCTTAGAAGCAGACTTCAGAGAACGGATGGGGATACGCGACAGGGATGACTACTCGGAGCGTTTAGATCGCCGAGATTTGCTGTCAGCGAGTAATAAAGGGCCGATATTGAGCACGCAAGGGAAACCATTGCGGCCGTTCACGCTCGTGGGTGACAGACAACAAGTAAAGGATGGTGTGTTTAGACCTGGACATAATCTGCCGACAATGTCGATTGATGAGTATTTGGAAGAGGAGCGCGCGAGAGGGGGAATTATCGAAGGAGGTGGGGAGGCGAGTGGGTTAAGCCCGGAGCCGGATGAAGATAATTATGAGAAGGGGGATGCGGAAGTTATGAAGGCGAGGGAGTGGGACGAGTATGTTGAGTCGAATCCAAAGTACGTCCTGAAACCTAATAATTCATCTCTATTGCTGATGACTGACCAACACAGGGGATCTGGCAACACTCTAAATAGAGGATAATGAAATGAAGTGATACCCAGATGCCTCGGTCCGCTGCAATCTTGCTGATACTCATCTGATCGTGGTGCTTTGCCTTCTTTATTATAGTAAGTGTTCCGATAATACTAGATAATTGTGAAATAAGAACTCTTGCCACGAATGTATATCTATTATATCTTCAGACTTTTTCGAATAATAACACTAATAATACCTCATAAAATGTGTAATCTATAAAAGGACCCTTGACAAGCCAAGCCTATAGCTACGTCACTGCTGTTATATTCGTTGAGTGGTGCAGTAATTCGCCTCCAATTCGGGATTAAATGCATCCAATGGCATCCAGTCCAATGCTGTTGAGATTGTGAAGGACAGCGAGAACGTGGACTGGCGTACGCGTCTCGCAATGGCGTGTACGCGTCTGGAAATGTATACGGAGGTACTCCACTTCCACTCCACCTTGCCCCGCCTTATCGCCTATGCAAGATGCAGAAACTGTCAGGGGTAAATCTCGGCTTTTAAACGTTTTGAAACAAGCTATGGCCAACTGCCAGTCTGCCAGCGGATCCTCTACGCGTCTTCCAGGCTGTGGAGGACCAGGTACCGGGAGCGTCGGTAAATTAGATGTTTCTTCAGAAACATGATGATATATTAAAAGCACCAAGATTCCATTGTGTGCCAGTACTCCTCACAGGTTTGTTCGATCTTTAAGCTTTGCAGTTGACCTTGCCCATGATGCAGTTCTCTTTCGTTTCATTGGCCGCCTTAGGCTTCTTCGCGACGGTGAGGGGAGACCTTCATCAGCTCATTGTCGGTACATTTGGGACTGAGTCTCTGTATACTCTCGAGTTTGATGATGTGGCTTTGACTCTGGACTTGATCGGCAATTCTACTGCCAGCGCTGCGAGCTCGTGGATTGCCTTGAGTGTGAGTACGGAAAGTTCCTGCACCATCTATTACTAACGACTTTCAGCATGACAAGAAGAACCTTTACGGCACTTCATACTCCACGGCACCAGCATTTGTCTCTTACACTTTGGGAAATGCCACCGATATACTTTATAACTCCACCCTCGACATTGGCGGAAACTGCAGCTCAGCCAAGGCTATCTTCGTCACCGCTGCAACCGAGCCCCCTTATGCTGTCTATGGGACCCTGTTTGGGACCAGCGCGGGCTGTGGCTCGGTCTATTCAGTGGATGAGAATGGAGCGCTCTCCGAACTCATCCAAAATTACACCTACAAGTCAACCTCTGGTGTCCATGGAGTGGCCCTCGACAGCACAAATTCATTCATCTACTCAGCTGATGACTCTGCAAACACGCTCTGGACGCACAAAGTGGATAACACAACCGGCGAACTCACTCTGGTCGGCAGTGTCAGCGGCCCCGTCACAGGAGCTGATCCTCGACATCTGACCGTCCATCCTGAAGGCCAATACCTCTACGTGGTCCTCGAGGGTGCTAATGAACTCGCACAATACAGCATCGACCAAAGCATCGGCATCCCATATTTTGAGAATGTCACTTACCCTCTCGTTCCCTCCAATGCTACCAGCGCCGACTACTGGTCTGACGAAGTCGCTTTGTCGTTCAGTAACAACTACATCTGGGCCACCTCTCGAGCGCGATCAACTAACAACACCGGTTATATATCTGCATTCAGCGTCGCTTCAAATGGCAAGATCGTCTCGCAGCTATTCCTAGAACCGACGACTTCCAGTGGTGGGGCGGCAAACGTAAGTGTTTTCCGAGTCGCTTATTCTTCTTCCAGATTGTCTCAGGAGCTGCGAAATATAATGCGCCTCCTAAAATGCGCGCACCTCTCTTGGATTCAATCTTGTTCCTTATATCCTAGACAAAAGAAGTAATGCTGACTCCACTCCCCCGCAGTCCGTTGCCCCGAGTGAGTTCAGTGATAAGTATGTTGCGCTGACGGATAGTGCCACTGGGTTTGTTGAGATTTGGAGCCTTGCAAGCAATGGGAGTGCGGCGAGTGTA
Source organism: Lachnellula arida (assembly GCA_007821475.1). NCBI lineage: Eukaryota > Fungi > Ascomycota > Leotiomycetes > Helotiales > Lachnaceae > Lachnellula > Lachnellula arida. The sequence goes on along the minus strand of QGMF01000075.1, from coordinate 6,235 downwards.
GTGGCACATGTTGATATTGATGACGGCGGGTGTTGTGCAAATGCAGTGGTACGTTTCAACTCTACTCCTCTTTAATCTATTTCATGAGTCTACTGAATAGTATCTAACTTGGGCTGTTTAGTGGTATTCATGATTTATGTTAATAAATAAGATATCTCAAAAGCATATAGACAACTAAGAATAAAGGTTCACTGAGGCAGCTAATGCTCGCCGAAAAGGTTAATAAGGCGATCATGTTATAAACTTCAAGGTTCTCGTGAAGTCCTAGGCAAACATGTTAGCGTTTAATTGTGTTTGGTTGGAACTTATTATCTGATGCAGCATTAAGCAGAGCATCACAAAACAGGTTGCTATTCCATCCGTGAGGCGTGATATAATGTCTTCTAGTTTGTAATTCCTCTCTCAATCTCGACTGCTTTTGTTTGATGGAACTTATTAACCTCCTCCATTCATGTGCGAATTAACAGGCGTCTATTCACATTATGCCTCCAGTTACATTTGAGCTCTTCCGCCGAAGACCTTAGCGTCCCGGGCGAAATTCATTCATTCGATCGATTCCAAGGTCAGGCTTTCGAAAAGTGAGCGTGCCGAAAGCGCGGCCAAACCAAAACCAGGATGTATCACCCAGATCACGTAATGGGGTTTGCGCTAGATAATGTGTTATGCATCTATGCCTAAGTATAGCCTTTAGCTAGATCGATGTACGGAACTAGGTACGCTCTGCATTAGCGCGGAGTATTATGAGAATAACTTACAAGCACCTACGAAGTATAGATTAGCTAGAGTACGTGTGTACGTACTTGAATAATAAATAAATAGAAAGTATAGGCATGCATAGAACTTAATTTACGAGCAAATTAGCCCGTCAAGTCTTATTCGCGGGATTTTACGAAGTCGTATACCTTACCCGAGCAAGCTGCTCAAGGGCAAGTTCGCCTTTTCCTAGGGTGTAGAAGATGCGATATTTAGTGCTAAATAAGTGACATTCGAGAGATTACAATGCTGAGTTCTAGTGGCATCAGCCCTAACTTTGGAGCAGAGACAAAATACCTCTTCGTATAGAGTACTTTTACGCAACGATAAAGACAAAGGTCTCGTAAAAGTTGTTAACATAGCCACAGCACCCGAGCAGGCTGCTTTCTAGATGAATTTTGTAGACTCTATATAAGCGTTCGAGTTTATCTATTTATATTAACTTAGTTTAATACGTATCTGTTAGGTTTTCAATTATACCACACAAACTTCTTATTATTACCTACTTTACATTATTTACATTTCATCAACCCGATTTCCCAAGGGCGTTTCTCACGATGAAGCTCGCTTGGACATTGCTATTCACTAGCAGCGTCTCAGCCATACTAGCACCGAGGTCCAACGTACCAGCACAATATACAAAGCCAGAACCGGAATATCTTGTACCAGATGCATATATTGTCCGATTCCATGATAACCACACGCTCGAAGACCATGTAATCAATATCGGCTTCGATGTCCGGGAATTCGCCATCACATTTATCGAGATGTCCCCCTCAAACGCTTATTTCTTTACCTTGTCAGGCAATGAGTCGATAGTCCACGAGCACATCCGTCACGACCCTGGTGTCTTACGGGTAGATCACAATGAATATTTGCATGGGGAGCAGACTTCTATACACAGTGAGAATCCACAAGCAGAGGGACCTTTTGCTCGTCTACGTATGAAAGCAAAGAGATGGCAAAATTCAGTGCACACGAATAATTACTGGAACTATGCTATGATTACAATAGGCAAGAAATTCCATTTCCAGGGGAAGATAAGCGAATCTCGCTTTTCATACTCCATGCTAGACTCGGGTAAAGGGGTTAATGTTTATGTCTTTGATAGCGGTATCAAGGTTGAGCATGAAAATTTCCAAGCGAGTGGTCGCCAAATCGCAGTTCATTTTCAGGGCAAGAAGTCAACAGATACATCTCCGTACTGCGGTAAATCTGGGACGGCCGGAATTACTATGGTAAGCTCAATTTCACTTCCATTGGTATATCTCCTATTCCGAATATAAAGCCAATTTTTATCTTACTAGGACGACGCACTAGGACATGGGACAGCCGTAGCTGGTATCATCTCTAACGTAAGGGGTGGAACTGTAAGTCAATCAACTTTGATCAATGTCAAGGTCCAGGAATGTTGGGGTACTATGGTCCAGATCGAACAAGCTGTGAACGACGTTGTCACGGAACATAATAACAACAAGGCCAGTCCGCCAGCTGGATGGAAAGGCTCCGTTATCAACATGTCTATTGGATTCTCCACCCTCAAATTTGGAGGTCTTCAGGATGCCGTAGAACGTGCTAATAGGGCGGGAATTCCTATAGCTGCAGCAGCCGGCAACTTGAAACAGGATTGGATTTATATTCCAGCAAAGTAAGTTTAACATAACTAAAAGTGGTATCAAAAATTATATTAACGTTAGCAAATTACAGATTCCCGAGTGTTTACAGCGTCGGAGCTATTGATATCAACTATAATCGATGGGTAGGTGGCTACGGAGGTTCCAATTATAATAAAAGGTTAAATATCTGGGCTCCCGGCATGGATATCTGGTCTTCCACTGTTGATATTGAAAATCCAAAGATAACGAACAAGTATAATTGGGCTTCTGGAACTAGCGTGGCTTGTCCTCACGCTGCTGGTGTTATGGCTATTATTATGGGTTATGAGGGCTACCAGAAGCTGAGTGCTCAGGACGTATATGATCGAATAGCATACAATTCGCTCAATGCCGTCAACTCGGATGATGAGTTGAAAAGGACTGGGACTACTCTCCAATTACTTCAGACAGGGATTGATGGTGGGACAAGGAGCACATGGAATCAACCATATGGTGGTATACCGCACGAAGAGAATAAGAGGCAAGATACAAGCAACCCTAACCCTGATGGGATTGTTACAGATAGTAAGTACCCAATTACTTGTCGTCAGCATAATATGCCCCCGGCGCTGTCTAGAGCTAACTCCTATTTAGCTTCGGCTTTACCAACAATGGGTCCCGTGGTAGAAATAGATGAAGACATTGAGGTTTTTATTGTCGAGGGATCCCTTGACCCTACTACCCCGTCTGCTCCTGCTGGTTGTGACGGGTGTGTAGTATTGCAGAGTCAGACTGGTTTGCTCATAGCGCCGACACCATCCTAAGAGAGCGGTGGTTTTATAGGAAAGGAGTTATTTCTGGCATTTTATTAGAGCTTCAAAGGGTTTTATTTGAAGTATTTAGCATATAAATCTATTGACGATTAAATTCTTAAACTAATTTGTAATTTTTCAGAGGTATAGGAGAAGAAAGAAGACTCTGAAATCTCTAAAGATAGTAAATTCGATAGGACCTTAGATGATGTCTGCCTTTGTTATTAGATGTCTAACCTTAACATAGAGACTTTGGCGCTGGGTACTTTTGTTAATAGCTGGTAGTCCCGCTTAGAGGGGTTTTTTTTGTAACTTTAAGGAATGCAAGCTCTTCCGACTTCGCGAGGACGACTTCGAACGTGACCCCTCTATAAGAGCAATGCACGTAGCTATCTTAAGCTTAAAGCGCTGTCTTAAGGAATTCGAAAAAGATTAGGATTTATTAGTAGGGTGATATAGAGTTATCGTCTTTACCCAGGCTTTCATAACTACCTCAACCACTTCGATTATTCTTCCCTACTATCTGATCTACTAGCAGACCTCTATTACCTCAGATTCCCTATTATCCTCGCTTTGAACGCGTTTCCCTCGATGATAATTGCTCCCGCCCTGGGGCCAGCAAACAGAAGGATGAGCGGGGTCCTTTTCAGACATTCGTTCTAGTAGATGCCAGGGGATAAGTAGGCACACAGGGCTTGAGCTGCTATCTGTCCACCTATGGGAGGAAGCTTTACTTTGTTATCAGGCAATCCAGGCCTTTGAGTTATATGCAACATAGTCACGTGCCCATACGTATATAATACATAGAGAGGTAGCCCAGCTTCTATTAATCTAAATATGCTACTATTACTCCATCCGTCATCGTCGCTGCTAAGATCAAGATCGCTATCGCTCAAACCACTATTATTATCAAGGCTGGACAACTTACTCCTTTGCGATGCAAAAGCTCTGGCATTAATAACTCTACCCTCCTAGGGTCGAGTGGTTGCGCCTGCCACAGCCGGAACAGCAGTTGGCGCATCACTTCTACTATGCCTACTTTTTGAGTTTCGTAGAATACTGCACCTGAATTGCTCCTGAAGTCCGGTGCGGGAGAGCAGCATAGATCCTGTCCCATTAGTAACCCTGTTCCTTCATATCAAGTATCGTCTTATTCTCTTCGATTGTCCATAGGGCGCGTTTTCTCTTTGCCCGCAATATTGCTAGTTCTACCTCAGAATGTGAAATAGCACTATAAGGCGTTCCAGCTGCTGTAGATATATCTTGATTAAAACTGTTATCTAACGCGCGTGCAGGAATAGGGAGGTGGAAGTGATCTGGAGTACATGGCAGCTGGAACTCGAGATTGTATATTATATCATCCCCGATCTTAGTGCGTTTAAGGAAGCCTTAGAAAGGCTATTCTTGATATTCAGCGAGTGGTGCCGAGGGACCTCGAGAGCTTTGTGTAGTATAATGGCACTCATCATTAACTAAAGGCGAGAGACATCCGCGGTCAACCTGAGGCTGTGTGTAGTTACTCTCGAGGTTGGAGGTGGAAAGCGGAGCGAAAGGGGGAGACTATTGAACGAGAAGAGGTGAAGTCTTAGTATGCGTTAAGCGTGGCTTTCGTCGCTTTGTTGCAGGTCGCGGGTCCTCGTCGCCTATATCACAGGTGTCATCAACGTTTATAGAATGATGGGTTTCGTTGCAGATCTCTGCATGCGTGTCCTGGTGCCCGCCCTTCTCCAACTTAGGCTCGCCGCTCGGTGCCGGGCTGGATGGAGCGGATAGAACAGAGGGACTAGGACTTTGAGAGGCTGGTGGAGGATAGTGGTGCTTATCATTGATCGGAGATGCTGAATGCCTAGGGTTGACATCAGACTGTGCTTGGCTCACAGGATGGGGAGAAGACGCTGTTCGAGATGTGTTCAATTAGTAACCTATTCTTTTAAATTTTACAAAACAGGGTACTCGTAAAGCAACTTGTTACTTTTAAGCTCAGCGACCAACATAGGGCTAAGTGAGATTCTCAATTGATCTTCAGTGATCCAGCGGGATTTATCGACTAGGTACTCGAATATTTTTTTGCCTTTGCTGCACCTATTATAGCGCATGCGGTGAACTCGCATAATATCCTTTTCTATTAGTAGGACTAAGTCTTGAGAAGATCGTTTGCAAGGCGGTTGCACTTAAGCTCTTCCGCCGAAAATTCGACACTAAGGTTCTATTAACAGAATTTCTCGACTAGTGGAAGAATCCTAGAGATGCGTTCTCTGTCCTACTTATTCTTGATATTGTTGGACGCGCGCTCGCGCAACTTTCTGGGTCTCGAATAACCCCGGTGGCTTTCTCATCTAGTATGTTATTGCCTTGCGAGATACGGGTACTCTCATGCTGTGGGCTTGGGGGTGGCATGAAATCCTCACGAATAATCCACGCTAGCGTCATTGAGGTTATCTCTACTGCATGCGAATACCTATTCCCTTTACAGCTTTTAGATTCACAGATAATATTATGAGTCACACCAAGTTCCCCGTTGGACCTCATGTGAATTAGATTAGTATAAGAAGGGACTGCTTCCTATTCCCTTCTTCCTTTCTCAGTTTGGTATTCTCGTATCAAAGAGCCTATTACTAGTATTCTTCCACCTCTTCGACTTCTTCTTCTGGTCTTCAGTGTAAGCTGTGAGATCTGTTATTAGTTTCACGGCTGTGCAATCGGAAGTACGTAGGGCCAACCGTCCCGTGCTTGCGCGGCAGGTACGTTGCGTCGCAGCCCAGATCGCGCTTCTAACCTTCTGTATAGGGAGTGACTCTCGAACCTGCCATTCACTCAATTCCTTCCTGCAACCTCTTTCCCACCCATCGTTGATCAACCACCGACAGCCGCAAGACCTTTCAAATATCAAGACAACCTTAACATCTTACCGAAGCAAGACCTTTAACAGACGCAACAACCAGAATGTCGGCACTCTGCCAGCCCTTCCAGCAACTCTCAAACCAGTCTTATACCCGAGCGCAACTGCAATACCGCAACGACGGCACGTTGATCGTTCCCGTCGTCCGCCTCTTCGAGCCTCCATCTCCTACCTCC
>QGMF01000074.1:0-74398 GCA_007821475.1 Lachnellula arida | reverse complement strand
CCATCAACATCAGAATCCTCCGTCCCAGACCCAGCCGGGCTCGCTTTCCACGACGTCGGCGCAAGCGCGTTCTGGCCACCAGCAAACGCGGAGAACTTTGTCTCAAGCCGCTTCATCTGCCTCGCATCCCGCGACAGCATGAGCCCCCACCCCTCGATCGCCTCGTCCGTCATGCCCGTCTCCTGCTTCAGCTTCATCCTCGCGTTGCCTCGCCTGGTCGCAGCATCCCTTGCAAAGACGTCGGGCGTGGCTTTGTACGCTTTGAAGAGCGGCTCGTCGTTCCCGTCTCTCACGTCAGCAGCGGTCGCTTCTTCGGGGTTGGCGGAGTCAACGGTGCCGCCGACATCCTCGATATCCTGCAGCAGATTAGTATCACATCTCGTGTAAAGAGGAAGGCCGAGAGAATGAAACATTTTCGGAAGTCCCGGCACGGTGAGATGGGGGGAGACAGAGAAGGGGTTGCATACGTAGGTATCGTCGCGCTCATCATCGTCGGAATCAAAAGCTGCTAGTGCGGACAAGATGGCCGCTTTTGCGGGCGCCGTGGATCGATCTTGTAGGATATCTTCGGTGTTTGCGTTTGGGTTTCGGCGGCCGAAATGGAGACGCGAGGTGTCGATTGCCAGTTGGTCGAATTCGTCGTCTCGAAGACGTTTCGACGAGAGGGGAGCTGGGGAGGTGTGGAATGGGGCACTAGGTTTGGTGCGAGGTCACCGGAGGGCTGGGAGGAGGTATTGCTGCTTTGCATTAGAAAGGTTGGTGGTGTTGGTCAGAGGTCACTTACAGCTCCTCAGATCGGTCGGCATCCTGTAGGCTAGGCGGTAACGAGCTCTCGAGGAGATGAGATATTACTTGCTCTACATTATCGTTGTATTCATCGAGTAGCTTTACGACAAAGCCTGAGCCAAGTTCTGGGAAGAGATCCTGGACTTGAGATATCAAACTCATGCGATGTACATGAACATGTGATCCCTGTCCATAGTTATCTGCTTTTGCGACGCCCCTTCCGTTGAGTTTTCTCTTCAGAATCCTCGCTGGTCTTTGAGTGCCACCTGGTTTCTTGAATCCTTCCAATGCAGCGAGGACGGACTTTGCCCTACTTGATCCGGATCCGCTTGACTCTATCCGCTGCTGAACTTGCTTCAGGATCGGAATAACAGTGACTAACTCGGCAACTAGAGAATCGTTGACATTCGTAGGCCCTGTTTTATGTGTATCCGCTGCAGCTTTCAGGGAGTATAGCTGATCCACAAGAGAAGAGAATTTCGGCTTTTCGCCTTCAGTGAGGCCAATCAAGCATAGGTATGTTGTTGAAATGATAGTTTTCCGTAGTGGTGGATTCATGAGCTTATAGCAGCTTATGAGAGCATCCAGAAAGTCGCTGCCAGCCACGAGAAATGCAGCAGCTTCAGGAGATGCGTGTAGAAGATGGTTCATCCTTTTGAGGGTTGATTCTGCTCTTTTCAAATCACCCTTCATCCCTGCTTCTAGGTCCCTGGTTAGAGATGCCTTGATCAGCCCTAGAGAGTTTTCTAGAGAAGACGAGGATCTTTTCCAGGCAGATGTAGTAATTTTGGAACCTTGGCGCTGGCCATAGATTTTGCTGAGGTCTGCGAGAAATTCCCAATGGAGAAGGGGTCCAGGAACTGCATCAACGTCGAAAAGTCTGTAGGACAGCAAAAAGCATTGTTTCCGCAGTTGTTGGGTTTTTTGTATGGCGGTAGAAGGAGGATCCACGTGAGACTTGGCTGTCTCTGCCGCATAAGAAGTGAGGAAGACTGGTAGAGACTCATCCTTGAGTGAGAGGTGTAGAAAATCCGATGCGGTTAATGATAGATGTGCGCTAGAAATACTGATCCAGGCATCGAGACAAGCCTCCCATTCTGCTGGAACGAGGTGGTTTCTCCAGGCCGCTTCGGGAAATGGTGCTAAAGGGGGGAGAGGGGTGGATTTGGAGGCCATTTTGGAGGAGGCTTGTCGTTTGTTTGCAGCAAGAAAAGAAAAAGAAAGGCGGTCTGTCTACCTTGAGACTTCTTGGAACCTCGAATTATGAAGGACTCTATCTTTGCCTTCGAAATGACCTGATCAAGACCGGCGCCTTCCCTTTTATTACCTACCCCTGTGACTTGTATCCATCCAGCATCACCAGGAAAAATAACAATGCATTTCGTTCATGACGGCTGGCCGGCCAGCCCATAATGGCAAGGCTGAAACAGACAACCAATAAGAGTCATTCTCGCTTAGCCCCATGCCGTGCCAAGACTTTCGCCCACAGTCGCATTGACATGGAATTTTGATTCTTTCCTTTCCTCTTCATCGACAACGCAAACTACCGCGCGATCACCTTCATCACTTTGCCGTAACTGAAACGTTCGAGTCGTGAAGGACCACCAACCAAGACATCTGCAATCATGTCTTACCAAAAGCCAGAGAAGGGAGAGTTCGGCGAGGGCCCAGTATGTCTTACACTGCACCGCGCAGAAAATCCATCTTCATTGCGACAAGAAGCTAACATTCACAATCGCAGAAAACCCACAAGATCCGTATCACCCTGACCAGCCGCAAGGTTGCCTCCCTTGAGAAGGTGTGCCAGGAGCTCATCGAGCGCGCCAAGTCCAAGGAACTCCGTACCAAGGGACCCGTCCGACTTCCCACCAAGGTGAGACTATACCCATACCATAAATGTTCTTTCTTCCGAATACCTCGAGAACTCAGCCCCCTGATTTCGAACAAACTCAGCAAAACGTTTGCTAACTCATTGGACAGACCTTGAAGGTTACCACCCGAAAGACCCCTTGTGGTGAAGGTTCCAAGACCTGGGATTGCTTTGAGATGAGAATCCACAAGCGATTGATTGAGTGAGTGGTCTCTGGAAATATACTGGAACGGTGCTAATTATTCCCAGTCTTAACGCCCCAACCGAGGTTGTCAAGCAGATCATCATCAACATTGAGGCCGGTGTCGAGGTCGAGGTCACAATTGCTGCTTAGATACAGTACAGAAGTTTTTGCAGTTGGGGACATATGGCAATGCAAATGGCACAAGACAAGACAGCTTCCACGTTTTGACGGAAGCCCAATTCAATATAATGCTGTTGGTATTGAAACTTATTTTTCAACTTCTACTTTATTATCACGGTGACTGTGATGAGATGCGCTGATGCCGCGAGTTCCTCCCGTTCCCCGAAACAAGGATTCTCGACAATATCCTAGTGAAATCCAGACATTCTTCTTGGCTTCTTAAACTGCTGCATCTTCATAGCCGTCTTTCTCCTTTCTCTGTCTGTTCTAACTCGCTCTTGAACCCCCGAAATTCCATTTTCTCTATAATAGCAAGCCGAATGTATTGAAGAATGGCTCCGAGTCGGCCTGGTTACCGTGGAAAAGTACGTATATGCAAGCTGGGAGGGGGTTTCCGATGTCTAGTAATGGCGTATGGTTCGTGGCAATGGATAATGTGGACTATACCTGTCACAGTCTCCTGCGAAGTTTGGTTGATACGGTTGTTGAGTATGGCGAGGGAGGCTGTCGCGAGAGATAGGGTTGTGGAAAAGGAGAATGTGGTTTCGTTTCTGAGAACAATCTTAAGCCTTCCGCTACATAGCAGATAGTAGTAGCTCCACGGTTTTGAATGAATAGGCGCAAGATCCAGGATAGAATAATTTAACTAAACAAGAGACATTAGCTTTGTGTTCCTAGACACTTCCCTGTAGCTTTGACAGTGGAAAAAGGATTCCAGCACTTCATCACAACAAAAACCGTGTCTACCCCAATTTACGGTTGATAGAATGGAACAAATTAACCAAAGTGTAAATCAAATCAAATGACCAGCAGATTATTCACTGATATTAACAGATGCACTTGCTGTCAACCCACGTGACCATACTCCAAAATCTTAACCCAGAAAAATATTCCTTCCTTGCCAATCATCTCCAACACAACCATGGATTCCAAGCAACTTAAGCCCAAGAGGCGAAAGAAGAACAAATCTCGAACACAAGGTGAACCGTACGATTCCAGCCCGACAAACTAATTCTAATTCTGTCAGTATCTTCGGACAGCGACAGCGACTACGAAATTGAAATTCAACCCATCACCAAATCGCCCAGTCCACAATCTTCCAAACCCACAGTACTTGAACCCCTGTTTCAAATCCCTTAAACCTGTTACTGACGCCTTTCTAGGAAACAGCGAAAGGCCCTAAAACAGACGCTGAAATTACAGCCGCCTTTACGCAATTCTATATGCAACGCGCAACGCAGGAATTCGCTGAAGACCTGGATAAAGTCCGTGGAGCGGATGATTTCAAGGATGAGTCGGTAGCTATGTTGGTGGGTGCTTTGAAGCAGGGTGTGGACGTCTTCAGTGCAGAGGAGAGGAGGATGGTTGTCACGGCGAAAGAGGGGAGGAGGGAGGATTAAATGGGAATGGGGTTGGGGTTGGGGTACCGTAGAACTGTCTCTTGAACCGAGGCTTGACATGCATTTTCAACATTTGTTGCAATAATGGCTACACAACTCATCCCCCTGCGAGAAGTCGAACGACTGAGTTCAAACGTGATACGCATCTTGGGAGGCAATCCGGGAAAGGTAATTAATATCCTGTCCCGCAGCTCCATTGCTGATCAACGGGTAGTTCACGCTCCAAGGTGATTGAACATGCGTTGCGTTGTGCATCATCAGGCGATGCGGAGCTGACATTGTGCTAGGTAGCAATACGTATCTTGTTGGAACAGGAAAACAGCGCCTTCTCATAGATACGGGAGAGGGAAAGCCGTCCTGGATTAAATTGCTGGATGAGACTTTGCAAAAGGAGAACGCGATAGTGACCGAGGCTATCATCACGCACTGGCACCATGATCACCAAGGAGGCATCGAGCATTTGCAGCAGTTCTCACCGGATGTGATTATTTACAAGAACCAGCCGGATTACTTGGCTAGTTCTGATGGGTGGTTGGATATAAAAGAGGGTCAGAGGTTCTCTGTCGACGGCGCTTCGTTACGCGCCGTTCATTCTCCCGGTCACACAAAGGATCATGTAAGAATTGAGCGCGGATCTTTCTCTATCCCAGTTTTTACCAGAATCATGAGTCCAAGAATCCCTGATTCATTTGACATCTACCAGCTATTCTGCTGTATAATATTCTCAAAGAGTAGATGCTAATCGTTTGCAGATGGCATTAGTACTCGAGGAAGAAAACGCCATGTTCACCGGCGACAACGTGCTAGGCCACGGCACGGCCGTCTTTGAAGACCTCGCAGCTTACATGAAGAGCCTCGAGAAAATGAAAGACGCCTTCCAAGGCAGAGCGTATCCCGGCCACGGTCCAGTGATCGAAGACGGCCCAAGCAAGATCCTCGAATACATCAGGCACAGGAAACAGCGCGAGGATCAAGTGATCCAAGTCTTAAAGTCGTCGAAATCATCGCCGGGGGCGGCCGCGCAGGCAGGAGAGCCGGACGAGTGGACGTCCATGGAGATTGTGAAGGTCGTTTACAGAGATGTCCCTGAGAGTCTGCACTTACCGGCGAACGGGGGCGTCTTGCAGGTTCTTCGGAAGCTGGAGGGGGAGGGGAAGGTCGTTGAGGACTCGGAGGGTGAGAAATGGATAATTAGAGACCGCGCGGCTCTGTAGGCTAGGAGCTTGAAGTTGCTGGTATGTGGCGAGGAGTTTGGCCGGCGATGTATTGGCAGGTGGGACTTTACCTGCGATAGCTGGTTTGGCAATGAGATAGAAGGATAACTTCAAAATTGAGTTATCGCTATAGAGACTGAGAACTCATTCGCCGAGGAACTGCGACTATACAGGATTAGATAACGAGAAATATACCACTTCTTTCTCTTGAATATAGGAAGGGAAGGAAGCCTGCAAATTATTTGGTTTCCGGTTAATCGACTACTTGCTAATACTGCACTAGTATAAGCTGAAATAAGCTGGATTAGTAGTATATGTCACTGCGACAGAGGGTCTTGAGGAAGTAATCCTAGGTTGATAGTCAGCGTAATTGTATTATACTGATGCCTTAAAAGGTAGGGTAGGGGGTAGGGACGATGAGGACGCACCTGCGCTGTGGGGATAAGGTCACGTGTATCAAACCTCGCTAAACTTCGCATAGATTCGTTAAAGTCAATATAGTTTCAAATAAGCAACTTCTATTACAAATCAGTCATCTTGCCAGAGTGGTTAATGGGATAGACTTGAATGGCTATTTAGAATAGTTCATAGACATCTATTGGTTTCGGCCGCGTAGGTTGTGCGTCAAAAATCACTCCCAAATCCCTTGAATAACAAGCTAATAAATTTACAGCAAATCCTGCAGATGACGATAAAATATGATTTTTTTGGTCTTGCACTCTAGATCTTTTTTTATGGCTTTAATTCCTGCGCGTCTCTATAGCTAATCTTACGCGTACTAAGGTAGTGAGTAGTGAGAAAAGCGGGTCAAAACATTATATTTTTTGGCTTTCTCACTGATTTTTTCTCTGGTTTTATTAGGCTAAGCTAGGTAGTTGTAGTTATAGCGTAGCTGAAAATCAATAGGAGGTTTACCGAGCCTTGGCATGGCAATTACGCTAGCGTGTATAAGTCCGTATATATATATTTTAAGGTATATATCAAAAGAATCGTCTGCTTTCTTTATCCATACGCCCTTTGTATATCCTACTGTAATTTTAGTATGCCTTCCAAGGTTGGGTGCGCCGGCGGCTTACGATAAGCGAGAGCCCCTGAAGAACCACTCACACTCCCCTTTAATATCTCGGTATTTATATGATACGCACGCAAAGTATATCTAGGTACTCACTCTAGGTATATCATGCTCCTAACCTTTGTCTTAAACCCCTTTAAAAAAAACTTCAGAGTCAAAATTTCAGTAGTGTGACTGATTCTTTAGCGAGGGCGAGTTTTAGGCTACTGTAATAGGGGGTTAGCCGAGCTGCCGATACTAAACTCTTCTGCGAAACTTTTATTTGAGGAACTGGGTTTTCGGCTCAAATTGAGGATGCTGTATTGCTATAGGCAGTGTTGACTTTTAATAGCTCACTTAGTTGGGGCATTCAGATGGGGATAGTGAATAACTGAAACTTCACGATCCCTTACACCGTGTACCTATATACCACTAGGACCGCCAAGGAGCTTTCGTGGTCTGTACATCCGCTATCAATATAGAAGAAGAAATACCAAATCAAAAGCATAATGAATTAGGTGTTTCAAAAGCAGAGCTAAGTAGCATTTAATTATTACTATTAAATATATATTCAAAATTCAAATCATAAATCATCAGTGGTATCCGCAGCCCAGCGCCTATAATGCCACCCAACCCAACCAAAGACGGCCGTCCAAACATCCAAATAGCCTCTGCAGCTAATACTATGCCACGCTCATAGGTCGATAAGTATAGAGGGACCTATTCTCCATCCTCACAGCCCACCCCTTGACGGCTACGACTAGGATAATCCACGCCATCAAAAATGTAATGAAGCCCATGGAGACCGTAAAGACAAACATCGCGTCGAGATCATGAAGCTCCATGGTCATGACTAGATCACGGGCCTTTATTGTGTTAGCATGTGTACTTCAGAGGAGTATCGGCGACTTACGCTAGACATGAATATAAGTCCACCAGCCATCAAGCAGAAAGCGGTAATTAGCTCAGTTGGCGGTCTCCCCGGCAGGATGGACGTAGGAGGCGACAGATAGAAGACAATGTAGGTAGCAGCACGTGCGAATGCCGCACCGGCTAGCAAAGTCCCCCACTGCTTGTGGATCATGGTCGAAAGCATGGATGCTTGGTGATGCGAACTCATCATTAATCCCAAGAGAAGGACGACCAGAGCAGGCATAGGGTTCATGGAAAATCTATACGTCTTTGGTTCCAGCTTCTCTGATTCTTCTCTCTGGTCCTGGAGACACGACTGTGGAGTCTGCCGTGTCGTGTTCAGGAGATCTCGAATCTTCCTTGACTCGATGACCATGCCGCACAGCCCACCCCCGATGAACATGATGGTAATTGAAATGTGCTCAAGGTCCTGTGCAGACCATTCCGATCCCCAGGCCGCCAAATGCTCGAGGAAGACATTAGTTGAACCGTAGAAGAAAATCAGGAAGCTCTCTACGAACTCAGCACTTGGCCGAGATTTCTTTGACGGGCTGATGTTCCATGCCTGCGGATGTCAGCAATGTAGTAGAGAGGATGGCCAGCTTGAGAAACACTCACCCAACCAATATCCGCAAAGGCGCCTGCCCAGCGACCCAAAGTCAAAATGCCATACCAGAAAAAGACCCCGCCCTTAATGAAATGCGCCAGTCCACTGAAAACCTGCTGTCCCATCTGAGCCGAGTTAGCGTGGTTTTTAAGGACCGAGGATATAACTTACAAAGAAGCCACCGTAAGTGATGAATCCTGTCGTCATACCCACGAAGCCAAGCAGGAGGATTACGCGATCGACAACGTTGTACGCGAATTGAACAACACGGAGAACTTTGCTTGTGAGCAATCTTGGCACTTTCCGAGACAGGAACTGATCCAACTTGCTGCCTCGCATCCACCCACTTTGTCCCTGGAGCTCTTCTTCTTCTTCATGATGCTGGAGTACATCTGAAAGCTGACGATCCGATCCTTGCGAAGAGAATGACTGGCTTCTCAAAGACTCGGTGTTTGGCTCCGTGCCCTGCCCGCTGTCGTTGGAAAAGCGGTACGCCTCTTCTAGTCCCAGATTCTGTAAACGCTGGTGCTCAGCCATGACTTGAGTGGAAATTGGAATGAAAGCTGCTCGCTCCTCATTCTGAACACCGCCATTTCGTTCTTTATAGGCGCTTATGACTCCCATGAAGACCTGGACACTCATGACCCAAGTCATGATCCAGCCGATTTTATGGTGCGCATTGTCCGGATACAGATCTGGCGTGCTGGCATTGTATATGGTGACCAGAAGCACCCCTATTGCGTTGGTGACGAGAAACAAAATCTGGATTGGAAGTCTATAGCGCGACCGTGAAATGGAGAACATAACACCTACAACATGTTATGAAATGGGTACTTGGAAAATGTTAAGGGTCGGGAATTTTTACCAACAGGAAGGATGAACATCCAAGCGAGTGTCATGAGTAGAATATGAGCTACCAGCAGCCCCGAATGTTCGCCATATTGGAAATAACTCTGAGCGCCAGCATCCATAGTGTTTGGCATCGATGCGAGTGTAGGGCGCGAAACGGATGTATCACCTATGTCCATTTTCATGTCTCCCTCGTGACCGTGTGCACCTGCTACGGATGCCAACCCGAGCAGTACAACGACAGCAGGAGCCGCGAAACTCCGCAAAGGTGTCTGCATTGGAAATCGGGTTGAAAAACTCGCTCGACTTTAGAAAGAATTAACAGTACTATACTCTATAGTACTCGCACGAGCTCGGACCTTGGCGGGGAAGCAAGCAGTCACATACAGTATAGGAGGGGCAAAAAAGTGAGTTGTATAGAGGCATTCAAATCCTTGCAAGCAAAGAGGGCAACGCGGTTCTATATGTATCTCAGTTGAGAAGCCTGGGACAAAATAATGGAAACATCGGAAAATATGTTTGCTGGGTGACATGACGTCTATAAAACCTTTTATCGCCGGGCCCCAGAACCCGAGAGGTTCGGTCGACTAATACGTAGATAGGTAAGCAACCAACCGACTTGGCAATAGCATACCGCATTATTACATTATTGGGGTGGAGGCTACATCGGACTGCGTGGGAAGCATGAGTCAAGCTTTTCCATGTCCTTCTGTACAGTAAACCTGCGGTGAGGGGTTTGGCCTCGTGGCCGAACAGTCATGGCCATCCTAATTCGAAGGGGGAAAGTCACATACGGAGGTAAGCAAACCCCAAAGCATGCGGAATACAGGCCGGGAGGCCATGGTTGTGGTGGTTTTGCGTGAAGATTAATAATATGGCACTGCAAGGCTGATAGAGATCTGCAGATTTCGACCAGGACTAGTACGCAAGAGCCATCTTGGCGTCACATCCTACTGCTGTAGCTGTAGCGGCTACTGGTAGCGTAAACGACGGTATGCAGCCTCGGCAGCGTCACGCCACGCAAAAATGTTTTTACAGTACCCAGGCTCCGGAAATTTCGGCACATTCGGATACCACGGTCTGAATGCCCTCATCTTCTAGTGTTCTAATGGGGAAAGCTTTCCCGTTTTCGTCTCATTTTGATTACATGTACTTCGTACATCACCACACAGGATAGTGAGGGCTCAACAGGTATGTTTGAAATGCGAAGGATTTGCATGATACGCTTTCTAGAACATTCTCGTCGCCGCAGAATCCATACGGAGTATTCTCCAGTTCCTTCTCAGGTTTGCTCGTACGACGCCGATTATTCCCTTTTCCACGATCCTCACATACCACGTGTGACCTGTGATGCAAGGCCTATTAGCCGCCACAAAATACCCATGATAAGGAGCTTGCGGGTACTACTGAATCTGCCGTGGCAGGCCTCCGGAGTCCGGGGGAAATCTGAAAATTCGATGGTAGGATTCTGATACTAACGGACAAAAGTCTCCGTATCCTCTCGGCTCATGATGTGATTGGAAGCAAAACGTTAAGCATTGTTGCCTCAACATCCGATAGCCGCTAACCATGTCTCTTGCTGCTAAGCAGCACACCACCTTGCCACCGAGGCTGCAGCTCTCATTGCTCGACAAAGAAAGGGCGCCACTTTCCTACAGGTCAGCAGTCCAACGGAGGAAACTCCGCACCTGATGCATGCATACTTCAATTGTACTTCTGGGCTGCGTGTTATATCCCACGAGTGCCAAGAGTTCATACATATACTTCGTACTTCGTACAAGACGTGTATGGAGGTGCAGCCTCGAATGATTGTAGCTCTTGGCATGAGTAATAAGCGGCAGCAGGATTAGGAGGGGCTGCTATTCGCATTACGTGAGGAAGTTCTACGCCAAGTGGCAGATCGTGAATCTTTCGCTGATGTACTTCGTAAAGGGAAGTCATTTGAGGCTTCATCTCCGTTCGGATATTGTCTTGCTGTTTTTGGCAGCTAGCTGATGATGCTTCTGTGTGTCGTCAACGATGATAGCTTCCTATATTTCGCCTATTCTTTGTGAATTATTCTGTGAACAGAAGTTGGGAAGTCTCTCCTCTACACATCAAAACCTCACTTGGGCTGGAACGTTTTCCTCTTGTAGTCCAGCTACCCCAGGGACGTGCGGGCATCGTATCTTATATTCCAAGACCATGTATAAAGCTGCTTTCTCCTTTCCTTTTATATTTCATATCCCCTTGGCTTTTCTTTCGCCTTGTCCATATGACGTTCTTCGTCGGATCATTTTTATTAGTAGAATTATTCGAATGGGTGTATTTATTTGTTAAAGTGTATATGATTACTTTTGATAGATGTGTCGGGCTCTTATTCCTCTATAGGCCCAGATAACATTTATGATTAAGTCTATCCTGGTTCTTAGGCTGTTTGTTATGGTCGTGAACATACGGTTTGCAAATAATGTCGAGACGCAGTTAAGTGAACTTAGAGGTTTTAGTTAAACCCGAGCATTCACTTTAGCGCGTAAGTCTCGCTCGTGAGGCACGCCTTTATTCTTATTAAAGCTGAAGCGTTTACAGGTAATTGCAGGTGGATAATTAAAAGTGAAGTGTTTGCCGAGGCGTGCAATATGCGAGTCTCGTCACGATAAATTGGTTAAGAGGACGCCGCCGTGCTGTAAAAAGATGGTAGTGTGAAAGAGGCTTCCTCAAAAGCTGCAGGCGCGGCGTGAGACAAGAAGCAGTGAACGAATAATAAAATTGACCGTATATACAACTTGACCGTATATGCAACTTAACAGCAATTACAGAGATTGTATTGCATAAGATGAGACATAGCCGCTTTTATACGCATAGGAAATTCTCGTCTTCTGTTTGGTCTCTAAAGAATGTCGGAAGATTCGTAATTAGGGCTCTGAATCCCCATCGAAGAGCACACGCTAGTATTCAGATTCTGTTTCTTTTTTGGTTGACCGGTATTCAAGCTTAGTAGTGGAATTATATAGCCTTTAAGTCCACTAACACAATGGTGTACCGGCCTTGTGTACTGCTAATTACATTCAATTAGCTGGAAAATCGACACAAAAGCATGAGATGGGTGAATACGAAGTGAATTAGCTGGAATCATTTTTTCTCTATGTCGAGACTTGAGCGTCGATAGACCGCTCTTGGAAAATGTCTCAACTCCCGTGGAACATTTTCCCAAGTCTTTCATCTACTGTGCCAGACGATATAAACTCCAAAGCTATGCTTCTTAAGAAATGGAAAGGATAAATACTATCTTCAAGACTTTTCCTCAAATGCCTCTCGTTTGCATAAAACATTTTGGCAAGATATTTACATATGCGTCTGCTAGATTCACCTTCTAACCTAAGTTATATCTGGTCTGGGAAGCGACTTCACCTTCACTTCTAATTTGCAATTTGAACGTTCATTCGTATTAACCAAAGCACGTCTGCTAACGAAATTCACTCCTTTATCAGCTCTGCACACTACTATCATAGCCACTTGTTTCCACACATTGCATGTAATAAAGAAGAATCCCTCCTATTCACTACAAATACTTATCCCCTCTATAGTTAAGGTGAAAAGCACACCTTATTATAAGTCTTCCTATGGAGATAGGATAGAGTCTGGACGGGGGCTGAATCTTGAGGTAGCATTATCACCATAGAGGTGCCAGCCGTAAGGGAAAAGGAAAGGAAATAGAATCTCCTAGCGTAAGTGCAACCGGCCAAGGAATGCTTATATTCGCTGACGTACCTAGGTATTTATAGTAGGTTAAAGAACGTTATATGAAGAACACGCCTTTCTCAAAGAAGGGAGCTACGCAGAAGAAACAGTCAAGGAAACTAATATAAGAGACTCTATAGAAGCGGGGATATGTCTTTGGAAGTAGTGAGGAAGTCGCGCCTAAGAGACAAAAGCTCGATCCTACGAGTATAATACATATCCTTGGAAGTGATAAGGAAGTCGCGCCTAAGAGAAAAAAGCTCGATCCTGTGAGTATAATACGTCTCCTCATACACTCTACCGTATAATATTTCTCGCGCGAGAAAAATTATACGGTAGAGTTAATTGTTTGCTGTCAAGTTTCAAATACGGTTAAGTTTTAAATACGGTCAAGTTTTATATACAGTCAAGTTGCATACACGGACAAATTTACCATTTATTCACTATTTGTCTCACACCGCGTGAGATGTTTTAAGTCTGCCTTAGACATATTAGTCGATGTAGTGCATTGTTTGGATTTTGTTACTTACTTCGCTCGAACTCTCTGCCTTTCCTTTTCCCTTCTCTGCTCGACTTGGGTCACCCCTAAGAACCTGTCCGGTACCTTTAAAGTTGCTTTTCTTAGGAGGCATTCTCAGAGATATGTGGGGATTGGAAAGATATTAGAAACTTAGTGCTTTAATTTGTGGAGAGTTTAGCGAGGTTAACGAAGTACTCCTTGAAGTCTGAAGGCAGGGTTGTATGAAGGGCTTTTGAAGGTGAGGTGCAAGTAATTTGGAGGTAGATAGGCAAGGTATAAAGGTAGTTTGAAGGTGAAGTACAAGTGAATTGCTAGATCGAGCTAAAGATGAAGTTGAGATTCTTTCTTTAAGAAGGCTCATCGAAGAAGTAAGATTATAAGTAATTTGATAGAGCCTAAGATAATCTCAGGTGTATAATCTCTTTTCAGGAAGAGCTTGATCGGTTGTTTAGTTATTATATAGTTGAAATATTATAGAAGCTTATGGAAAGAGAACATGTGGCTCGCTCGCTAAAGCATTCTCAGTGGCAGGTGTGTTAATTAAACAGTGAATGTGAACTGTGTTTTACTACCTCAACTTTAACTTTACTACTATAGTCGAGCAGAAAAGGGAAAAGAAAAGGGAGAGAGTTCAAGCGAAGACGTGGATGAAGAAGATAGTTAGGGTTTAGTTAAGGAAAAACATAATCTCGATGATAGATCAGATAATAAGCCCTCCCCCGAAGAGCTTCCTAGAACAACCCTTACCACGGTCATCGAGAATGTAAATATAGATGATGAAGCCGATTCCTTCCCGGATGATGCACCAGATGCTAGTGACTTTACCAAGGCAGTGGTTTCTAGCAACGAGGTTCAAACGGTGAAAGACCGTGCTGTCTCGAAGAAAGAGCAACGAAAGGGCGTTAAGAAAGACGAACGTCTCCTGCTGTCAAGTTTCATATACGGTCAAGTTGTATATACGGTCAAATTTACTATTCATTCACTGTTTCTTGTATATCCTAACTAATACGGTAGTCAACCATATAGACAGACACGACAGGTTACCAAACTTGCATAGGTCGTAAACATGCCGAGGGCCAGGCTTTGTATCAAATCGAGACTCGTCCGAGAAATCTAATATCAACGGATCCCAGTACTTGGAATCTTCTTCGGCCTTTTAAATCACACTGTCGAATATTAATTCTCGTCTCTGGTGAACCTGGATATAAAGGCGGTTGCGAATATTCTTGTACCCAGTAAAAGGTCAAGCCCATGTATTGATTTCAACGACTCGGCTATGTTGCTTCTGCGAGACTTATATGTGCAACATAGTACACCGGTTGCCTCATACACTCTACTAGCAGAAGGTGAGGCAACATAGAGCGATGAAGATAAGGAAGACGGTATAATCTTTCTTGTTTATAAGAGTTGCTACATGGAGAAAGAAGCCTTGCGGTGAATAGAAAAAAATCGGCAGCAGTGAACGAATAATAAAATTGACTGTATGTACAACTTGACCGTATATGAAACTTGACAGCAAAGGAGAAAATTGTATTGAATAGGAGGCACCCGCATTGCGACCCGCAAAGAGGCGGTTGTTGCGGCCAACGCTATATCGATACGGCTTGAATTCTTGCCTAGCACCAGGCTATTTGCGACAGCCTGGGTGTATTGTCGGGCATATAGTTGGTGCTTGACGTGTTTCCGGGTACGAGAATATTCGTAACCGCCTTTTATACGAGAGTCGATACATGGAGAAGCCTCGCGGTGAATAGAAGAAGAAAAATAGGCATCAATTTATAATGTGCTACCGTGTTAGTTAGGATATAAGACCAGGCCCAGCCTTCGACTGTCTCAACGCTAGTGCTTAGTAGACCATGGTTCTATAATAATTAGAGGTCCCGTCGCCTACAGTTTAGAAGAAAGGGCTAAATTGGACCCATTTGAACCTTGGTAATCCAATCCTATAAGACTATGCTTAGTTATAAGACCATTTCCCGAGCGATCGTTGTGCGCTCAAAAATCTTAGATCCTAACTAATACGGGTAGGAGGCGTGGGACATTAAAAGTCAACTAATTAGCGGACTTTTTCATGGAGAAGGCTGTAAAAGACTGGATAAGCTAAAGGATTCACAAGCCAAATAACTTTCGAGCCATCAGATTATTGACTCTGTCTATATAGTTGACTATACAAAATATCATATATACTCACTGTCCTACAAGGAGTTGGGGGTTGGTTAGGTTCACCAGGTTGGGTCGGCCGAATGATCGTCGGATCGGAACTTGTAAACGCCGACCAACGTCCCTTCTCAAAGCCTTCTCCTTTTCGAAATATATCCCACTCAGTCATAGAGCACGGTATCCGTGGAGGATGAGTAGTGTCAATATGCCATCATCCAGACCAGTGACGCCGGCGTCACCTGGAAATCCTCCCGCAATCAAGACTCCGCAGCCAGGTGTTCCCCTCTATGGGTGCGGTAAGTTTTCCTGCTGTCAGCCTTGCGAGACCTGATGGATCCCCAGCTAAAATGGGACAATCAGGGCACATACAGCTTCTCTTGGCTCAAAAGCTTCCTGAAATGATCCGCCACTATAAGGACTGCTTGCGGGTAATTTATAATGACCCTGTTGTGCCCCAGACGTCCAAGGCCAAGGGAACAACGCTCACACCGAACTACTTATGCTTGCACTGCTCGGAGACAGTAGCCACAGCACAAAGTAGCCTTAAGCATGGAGCCAAGACTGGGCATCGAATCTGTAAGACTCGCGCCTGGCATAAAATTGTTCTTGTCTGACACATCCAGATGTTGAATCAAGGAATGGTTGTTTGTACTGCCAAATGTGCGAAGACTTCGTATGGGACCCAACCCTGGAGGAGCTGAGGCTGCGGAAATCCGAGTTTGGCTCATTCAGTAAGTAGTGGTATACATGCTTGGATTGCCCCTTGGTCTTGTCAGAAACATTCATGATTAAGTGTCCTGACAGTGTTTCCCATAGCTCGAAAGCGAAAAATCGAGAAGCTCTTCACGGACGCTGCGAGGGACGACCCCGGGTTCATATCGACAAATACCGTTGAAATTCCTTGCCGTGCAAGTGGAATTCGGGGAATCTACAACATGGGTGCTACGTGCTATATGAATGTC
Organism: Lachnellula arida; assembly: GCA_007821475.1. NCBI lineage: Eukaryota > Fungi > Ascomycota > Leotiomycetes > Helotiales > Lachnaceae > Lachnellula > Lachnellula arida. The sequence goes on along the minus strand of QGMF01000074.1, from coordinate 57,983 downwards.
ATCCTTCAATGTTTCGTCCATAATCCTCTACTACGAAACTTCTATCTCTCCGAAGGACATCAGAGTTCGCAGTGCTCTTATAAGAACTGTATGAGCTGTGCTATGGATGACATGTTCCAGGAATTCTATGCCCAAGAAACGACTGTCGGTTACTCGGCTTCCAATATCCTGGCAAGCTTCTGGCTGTCGAAGCGTAAGGCATACGAGGAGCTGGCGAGTAATAAGGAGCAAGATGCACACGAATTCTTCCAATTTTTAACGGAAGAGCTACACGAGATAAATGGCGGAGGGAGACCATCCTTACTCGAGGACAGCCCTGTAACGAAACGCAACAAAACAGGCAACGAACCGAATTGCAAATGCATCGTACACCAGACGTTTTATGGCAAGTTGCAAAGCACTATCACTTGCCAAAGTTGTGGAGACGTAAATACTTCCATTGAATCATTCTTGGATCTAAGCTTAGGCTTGGATGTGCTTGCCAAAAAGAAGGGCCTCAAAGTCACAACCCAGTCGGCTCTCAGTCTGCAGAAATGCTTGGATGAAGAGTACATCAGACCGGAGCGCTGCGAGTACACATGTAATCAATGTGGTACACAGGAAGCCAAGAAGCAGCTGAGCATCAAGAGCCTACCGAATGTTCTCTGCATTCAGTTAAAGGTTAGTACACCCTCTCATTTCTCTTGCATTCTAGCATTGTCTGTCTGCCTTTTCTATGAAGAAGATGTATTGGAAAGCAACATGAGCTGTCAAGTGATGGCCTACCTCATAGCCTGGGGGATTGAGGACCATGGCATATTGGACAAGGGGTGGTATGGAGGTGAATCCAGAATTCTGTTTGCTGAGGTTCTGTCCAACTTGTATTTCTCGTTTCAAGTCAGTAGTGATTGTTCGGCTTTCTGAGCCTTTATAATTTTTTAAACTGGGCAGTGCTGCATCTCACTACTCGACTGTATTTTAGAAATAGTTGCTGAGCTGCCCTTACCGCCCACTGCTTGGCTATAAAGAACTTGCTGACATTCCTGGTACAGCGCTTCAAACAAAACAATGGCCTCGCATCCAAGATTGATACTAAAGTATCATTTCCTCTCAAGCTTGAGATGTTCCCATACACAAATCGGGCAAGAAACGCGAATGCGGATGCGAAAGACAGGAATGAGCTAGCAAGATCTTGCACCTATGATCTTCAGAGCGTTGTTGTTCATGTCGGTAATCTTGAAACTGGTAAGATAACATCCTTCTCCAGTTGCAACAAGTGATACTCACACGATAGGCCACTATGTCTCGTACTCGAGAGTTGGGAATCAGTGGTTCAAGTTCAATGACCATAATGTTACACTCGCATCAAAGTCGCAGGTACTGAACGAGCAGGCGTTCCTTCTGTTTTATGTCGTACAATCATTGGCATAGGCATGCATGGTGTTAGGGTATGATGATATTGCATTTAAGAGGCGTTTAGGATTTGATATCAGGTTATGTATATCAATACCTATACCCAGCTATGGAGGTCATAGCACAAAATGAAAACATCTGTTCTAATCTACAGTCACGGTCCAGACCAATCCAGGTGCTACGATATGTTCGAAAGGGTATGTTCAGTAATCTGGACTGCCCCATATGGTAACGGCTACTAAAATGCTATACAATGCTAATCTCGTGCAAAAACAAGCCTCGCAGTTCTTTTGTATGGTACAGATCTAAGTGCGCCTAGCCGTAGTGCTCACGCGGGTGGTATCTCATCGTTACTCTGCACCCTCCACTTCCATTTCTGACACTCAAAGTTTGCGTAGCAGAAGAATTCGTTACTCAACCCCTTCGAGTGAACCGGCTCAAACGTCGTTGTCGATACCCCAGCTGGACGATACAGCTTATTGATCAGGCTTTCCATCCGCTCTCCCGTACAGACAATGACTCGTAGATCAGAAGCTGGTGCCGTGTCCCAAGACTTAGACAGCCATCGAACCGTCAAAGCAGCTACTCGCAATCAGCAAATGCTCTCTCATCTTCAACATGAATAATTTGATCAGGAGTGTGGAACCACCCTACCTTTAGTCTGGCAATCCTCACTCAAGAACGGCGGATCACATATGATCTTGTCCACAGTACCCTTCATGCTCGCTTCTACAGATCAGCTCCTTTCTTTCTTTCTACTCCCCGCAACGACATCAGGTCACTCACGTGGCAGGTTCAGCGGGTTGTTGAAATCGTAAAACACGAATTCGGGAAAGACTTCGAATCTCTGGTCGAATTCCAAGAGATAGACCTTGGGCCTCTCATCCTCCGTCGTGCCGCTCTTCGCCTAGTCTTTCATCAGCCGGGAGAGGTCGGTAGGCGATGAAGAAGAAGAACGAACCAATATATTCTTAACCTGCACGAACACGCTCGGCGCACTCACAACCGCAATAGTAGTCCCCTTGCCCGCACCTTCCAACAGCTCTTCAGCCAGCGCCACGGCCGTGTCATCAGAATACTGAAATGCGGCATAAGCTTGGATTCACACTTCGATGACGCCTGTTATATCCAAAACGAAAGGTGAGAGACAAGAAAAAGACATACCCAGAACTGGCTCTCGTTCCAATCCTCAGCAAAGGCATCCATGCTCAGCGGTGCAGCGTTATCCTCGGCTGCGGCCTTGAGGTCCTCGAACTGCTTGTGGTGCGCATCGCGATCGGCGTAGAATTCTTTCAGGGCGTCGAGCGCAGAGCCCGATAGGACGCTATGGTATTATTAGTCAATAATCTCGGTTTTTAATGGAGTTGAGACGTTACAGTGGCTCGCCGTCTTCTTGGTCGTCTGCCATTCTTTGGTGTTGATGTGGGGAGGTTTTTTTTTGAGGTGGGGGTGGGATAAGTTTGGCGAGGTTTTCGAGGGCGAGAAAATGGTTTCCTTTTTGTGCTTCTAATCCATCATCAAATAGGTATCTTTCGTGCTCTTCAAGTTTTGATTGTAACTTTGCCAGTCTATTATAAGCTCTTTGCATTTTAGCAGCAATTGTCTGTTTCACAGGTTATTCCTGCCGGCATTATCAAAGTCGTGCTAACGCATCCCAGAACTTGAACTTCGGGGTCTTCTAGACTAGACATTATTTCTAGAGTTAATGAACGATAATGTACATATTTTCAAGATATAAGAGTCTGAATCAATTTCTTTTTGTATATTTGTCTTATGTACAATGTAATGCCACCTCAAGTGCATGCCCTGACCAAGTCTACTACTGATCATCAAGAACGTGCAAATACTTCTTCTCTTCCCGCTTCTCTCGCTCCGTAGCTGGCGGTAAATCGTAGAATGCAGAACTTCGGTATCCTTGCTAAATGGAAGTTAGTCATGTGGGCTGTTAGAAAGGGAATCCAGACATACCAAGTAATGGAACGTAAGGCTGGCAAGCTCCGCGGGCTCGATTCCCAGATCTTTAAAGGTCTTTGCAGTTGGGTCGATCTTTTGATCGATGAATTCCCGCTCCACTTCATCAGCAGAGAGAACAGGCCACCAAAGTGCCTTGTTCAAGATACCAGCAGCAGGCTTGAGAATTCGCTTGGGGATGTTGATGTGTCTGCGGCGCTTGATGATTTCCCTGTCTACCAATTCTGCAATCTCTGCAGTTGAATAGTTTGTAGGTCCAAATAACTCGTAGGTCTGCTCGGCAGTGCTATCATCTTGAAGCATCTTCTCAAGCGCTTGACCAACATCAATGGCCTATTGTATATATCAGCCCCCACGATGCTAGTACTGGGAAATATTAACCTACATGAACTGGCCAGAAACGTTCTTGCATATTGTTAGATGTGAAGACATTAGTCACACCGGCAAGTTTGTGGAGAAGACGATCTTCAAACCCGAAAAGGGGAGCTGGTCTCACGATCGTGGTTTCTGGGAAGATTTTGCGAACAACAGCTTCACCTTGCGCCTGTTTGATGTTAGTATGAAATACTGATTTCGAGACTTTCTGTCTTACCTTGGTCCGGAAGAACTCTGAAGGTGAGTTTGCATCGGCGTTATACGAAGAGACGTGAATGAATCGGTCAACATCATACTTCGCAACAGCATCCGCAATACGCTCTGCTCCTTCCACATGAACATCCTCCAAGTCGAAATTCCTGTATTTCTGATCAATACCTTCCCCCCCTTTGAAGTCATGCCAACATACTTGGTGGGGTACATCCGGCCGATAAGGTTGTATACTACATCAGAATGTCTTACGCTTTCTTCGATCGATGGTGTGTTCCTTAGATCGCATTCCTAGAAATGGTCAGCCAGAAATTGCACTGCGCTGAACTCTGGTTCCCCACCATGAATATAACTCTACCCAGATCTCCAGAAACCTTCAGATGACGTTTCGCCATCTCCTCTCGGTAAGGAACTATGACGGTACATCCTTGCCTGGCTATTCCGACAATTAGTCCCAGTGTCCCCCACTGATTGGATCAGGGGCCGCGTACCAAGTCTGTTCACAATATATCTTCCCAGGAACCCAGTTGCGCCGAAGACGGTGACGGTATGTCCTAAACCTTGTGAGCTCGCTATCCATACGCTGCAGGACGAGTGTGATCACCTCCGAGAGAAGACCTATAGCAGCAGAAGTTAGCAAAGGACCAATTGATCCTGGGAATTCGACACTGACCTTCCACCCTGTGTCCGGATAATGGTCCGTCCTGTTTTTGTTATAGCAATGTCTGAGATGCAGCGTTTGAGAGGAGCATTGAATAGCAAGCTCTGCTTCGTCCGGACACAGGCTGCTTGCATGATTGAGGTTGTGCTCAAAACCAATTGGGATATGGAAGAATATCGGGCAGTGGAGGTCGTTGTCGTTCCTGGCAGCTCGGCAGAAGCGCGCTAGCGAGAGAGCTCAAGGTTGCTGCCCGACTTGCGTTGCTTTGATCACTCAAACCATAACAATAATTTTCAGCAACACTTCGAGAAGCCAGTAACTCTTTATGTGCCTTCCCTTCCCTTGATTCCCAGCATATTGAAGAGGACTGTTCTTAGCCATTTCCCAAACTCCGCCCAAAAATTCCCTTTTCATTCCCGCCATGAATATCGATACGATTCCCGACTTCCTAGCAGAACAGCGCGATGCTGCCCCTGCGGACCTGCAACACCTCTTCATCTCCTTCGAGGATCTATGGGAACGAAAGCTGTGGCATCAGTTGACGGAGACCTTACTAGAGTTCTTCAAGAACCAAGAGAGTGCCCCGCAGCGGTTACCATTCTATAAAACATTTATCCTCACTTTCGCAGACAAGATCAACCAGCTTAAGCTTGTTGAGCTTGCCTTACTTGCCGCTTCACAATGTCGAGGTACTTTCAGTTGGATCTTGCATAATAAACCCAGTGCTAATACCCTATAGATAGCCAAGAGCGCCTGTCCTTCCTGGAGTCCGTGGCGAAGAAAGTCGACAACCCCAACTCACAAGATGCCTATGTCCACGCAACCGTTGCCGTTGCTAATGTTAAGCTGGAGCTGAAGGATTTGGCGGGTGCGAGAAAGGATTTGGACAAGTCTGAGAAGATCTTGGATGGCTTCGATTCAGTTGAGACCAGCGTTCATGCTGCCTTCTACCAAAACAACGCACAATATTACCAGGTTCGTCTCTTCCAACCTACGCACAACCTTATAGCTAACAGTAGCAGTCCAAACTAGAGTTTGCGTCCTATTACCGAAATGCCCTCCTCTACCTTGCCTGCATCGAGTTGGATAGCTTGACACCTGCCGAACGAAAGAGCCGCGCCTATGATCTTAGCATTGCTGCTTTGGTCTCCGATACAATCTACAACTTTGGAGAGCTCCTCTTACATCCTATTCTCGACGCGCTGGTGGCTGATGATAAATGGCTTCGGGACCTTCTGTTCGCCTTTAACCGTGGGGATTTGGCTGCGTACGACCTTCTGGCCGGAAACATATCCTCGAACCCTCTTCTCGCAGAGCACCGCGATGGACTGAGACAAAAGATCTACCTCTCATCCTTGACCGAGATTGTATTCCGCCGACCACCCCATGACCGTGCCATGTCATTCCGCACCATCGCTGAAGAAACCAAGGTCCGACCAGATGAGATTGAGCACTTGATCATGAAGGCATTGAGTTTAGGATTACTGAGAGGAAGCATCGATCAAGTTGACGAGATTGCGCGCATCAACTGGGTACAGCCCAAGGTGCTGGATATGCAACAAATCGAGAATATGCGGTTGAGGCTGCAAGAATGGGATTCAAGTGTCAACCAACTGGGCAACTGGATCGAGACGAAGGGTCAAGATGTTTGGGCTGCGTAATCTGGTATTGTAGGGCGTCTGGGCTGAATGATTGCGGGCACTGAACTGGCTTGTACTATAGATCTCGAAGACATGAGATAAAAACGGCATTGGCAATTTATCTCAAAGATACCTTGCCTTGCACTAAATGATAGATGCGACTTTTACAGCATAGTATCTAATTTCTAAACAACAAATGCCGTAATCGGTGAGAAAGGGGGCATAGCGAGTGAAAACCATGCGGTAACATCTACCTGTCGATCCCACAAATCTCTTGCAGTACTATCTGGAAATCCGAAAATGTCAAGCTACATATCCTCTGCCAATAAAGGTCAACTCCTATAGTGTTTTACGGCTTACGGCCGTCTAAAAAATCGCTGCTACTTGAAGAAGCCTCCTGGTGGATATAGAAATTGCAGGACCAATTTATAATGTGCCAGGCGGCGTGGGACATTAAAAATCAACCATGATGGTGAGTGCCGCTTCTAATTACTGTATCTGGCATAGTGAGTGAGCATTGGGCTTTTTGTAAACAAGGCCGTAACACTATAGGAGTTAAAGTCAACTTCACTATCAAAACTCTTAGTCCGAGTTACGTATCATCTATTCGGAATTTATAACCCTGGTGGCCCCGAAATGGCTTTTCCTATTCCTATCTACAACCACATACTATACAGTACATTAAACCCCTAACTTTCCTTCATTTTCACCTCTCGGACCTTCAAATCAGGCTTGGCTAGTGCTGGATTGACGCTTTTCCATAAGTTCTCTGATCCTGGCCTCCAATCTTTCTTCGGGGTCCTGAACATCTGATGGCGCTGGAGCAGTCTGAGGGGGCGTATTTGCCAAAGTTTGTGGACCCCTTAAAAGCTCGTTGTCCTTCCCAAGACGCATAAACTCCGATAAAGTTAACGGAGGCCCAGAGTACTCTGGGATATAGTCTATTCCAGGGGCATGAACGACAAGTCGTACTCTCAGCACGACATTTCTTTCTTTGAACCAAACAAGCGCATCTTTCCAGAACACGGATGTGGGCCGACCATAAATGTTTAGTCGAGTTGGAGGCTCAGTGTCCTGGTCTTCCAGGTCCAAGGCGCCTAAGTCTAATGACGCTTTCTCCAGCTCTAGCTCTTATCGGAGGTGATCCCTCCACTGCTCGCCATTTGGAAAATGACGAGGGTCAAATCTCAGTTGCGATGCGTCTAGAGGAGGGGCGACATTTTGTTCTTCGAGTGTTTCGTCTAAGTGAACCTTCATTTCCTCTCTGTCATTTGCCGACCCCCAATTTCTATCCCATCGCCATGCAAAAACCTTGGGAGGGTATGGCTCTGGACGAGTCTCGGTCTCTTCCATGACAACTTTTGGAACCATCCAAGACGGGATCGCTTCTTTGGGGATCATCACGGATTCAAAGGGGTTTTTGGTGTCGAACTTATGAGCGTTCCATTTGCTGGCATATGTAAGGTTAGACATGGCTTTCAGCAAGTAGAATAATCTGTTGAATCGCTCTTCCAGCACCTCGTTATCCAGGGGGCCCAGCTCTGGTGCCGTATACTTGGACTGCTCTGGAATGGGTGGTCGGCGATTGAGTTTGAGATGAAATAGTCCTCTAGCGCTGGTGTCCCACGCCTCGTTGTCTTCGGTCTGGGCATAGTAGAGCTGGATTTTGTTGTATCCGACCAGAAGTGATTCTGCCATGCCAAAATCCTTGCGCCACGATTTCTGAAAAGGGTCGGTTTCATCTGCTACCTTATATCTCTGGGCGATGTCTGAGTACTCCCCAAGGTTACCAGGATCCTCTGACTTATACTTGTGGTGTAGATTCAGGAGCCAGGTCTTGGATGTGAGATATTCCGCCTGCTGGACATGACAGTTAGTTAGACATCTCTGCAAGGGCCACGGAATTGAACAATAACGGTACGTACCTTGCGAGGCTGCTTCGCCTTGGGGTTCTCGTCCTCCATCGTGGACAGCTCTGTCAGAAGCTGGCAACTACAGCGGGATGATGACGGCGAGAGTGTGTAGACAAATAATAGTTTTTTGTCTTTCTCTTTGGTGCTGGTGGTAGATGGGTTGTTGTGTGGAGAGGGAGAGAGAAGGAGTGTGAGGTTGTTGAAGGTGCGAGGTTCTTGAAGGAGTGGATCTGGATGTTGCAAGAAGGACAGGTGAATGAGGGAGAGCAGGTCTTAGCGTATGGAGTTATTGGTGAAAGTGAATGTGAAAAGTGAATGTGAAAAGTGAATGTAAAGGGGAACTGGATTTCAAAGGTGAGAGACTTGTTCTTACTTTTACTTCCACTTTACGCTCCCGAACCATCCATTAAAGGCTAACTTCACTATCAAAACTCCTAATCCAAGTTACGTATTATCTATTCAGAATTTATCACCCAGAAAAGGCTTTCCCTACCGTATTAGTTAATATAAAAGACCTGGTCTACTTACTAACTTTCCCGAGGGGGTAGACCTTAGCTAAGATACAGTCTTATTTATAATGTGCCATCTGGCGTGGGACATTAAAAGTCAACTATAGTGAGTGCTGCTTCTATCTCTCTAGCATAGGTAAGAAGCATTAGGCTTTTATGGAGAAGGCCGCAAAACACTATGGGAGTTAACCCCCTCTACGAGTAGTAGCGTAATATATATAAGACTATAGTCTACTAAATACTAGCGTTGGACTAATTATGATCTAGGGAATGGTCTTATAAATGGGGTTGGTCTTCTGCTGGGGACTGGTTTTATATCCTAGCTAATACGGTATTCCTATCTACAATTTACATACCATACAGTGCACATAACCCCCTAACTCTCCACTTCCTCTCTCGGCCTCCCCCACAACGAGACCATTCCAGTCAGCCAAGCAGGCCACCAAACACACCACACCACAACCTGCGTATTCATGCCCCAAACATCCCACCCAAACGCCGCCTCCTTCAACACCTCCCCTATACCCAGGCCCCAATACTGCGCGCCTGCGAACAGAACGGTCGTCGGTGCCAAGGCCGTTAATAATAGCGCTAGGATTCCGGCAATGATGGGACGGTTGGGAAGGGGTTGCATGTAAGTTAAGGGGGCGGAGAATAGGCCGACGAGGAAGGCGAGCGAGAAGTTTAGGGTGGCGAGGGAGGAGAGGAAGAGGCCGAGGATCAGGAGGGAGAAGGATTTTATGAGGGAGTATTGTTGGGCGGTTGGGTGGAAGGTTGTTGTTAGCAAGTGGGAGAGGAGGGGCGGGGCGATGGTGTTGAAGGCTGTGAAGAGGGTGAAGATTGCGGGGAACATCTGCTGATGTTAGTCAGGAGTAACGGAGAGACAAGGGATAGGTGCTTACTGGGGCAGAAGTATGGTTGAAAAGGTAGAGGGGAAGGACGCCCAGGAACTGCGAGCCAGCTACTACTGCCAGTGGTAGGAAGAGCTCTCGTTCTCTTACAGCCAGCGTTTCTTCGGGAACAATGGCTTTGGCGTCCCCTTCTTGGATCACAGCTAAAGGAGGTGCCTTCTCATCAGACTGGGTAGTTGAGCCAACTGTTGTTTTCGGAGGCAGAGGAGCTCCACTCTTCACCCAGAGGAAGATAGCCATGATTGTAAAATTGCAGGCTACAAGCATAGCACTGGGGAGATATGTCCCAATGCTGACGAAGCGATTGGCCTGCATGAGCAGGTAGAAGAAGAAACTTTGGTGAAGATGTTCCAGAAGATTGTTCAAACTTCGGAAAGTGCTTTCTATCACTCTTCCCATCGCCATCTCGTCTTGCCAACCCTCTCCGTAAGGTTGTAGCGTTATGGCATCCACGTGGTACGGAATGAAACTACTGTGAGGCCCGGATGCGTGGCCTAATCCTTGGTTTAGCATTCCCCTGAGCATAGTCTTTAGTCGGTCCTGGTAGCTGTCTGTATGCTGCCACATTTGCTGTAAAGAGGCCCCAATCCCCATCTGACCGCTGGCAATGGCTACCACAGTATTCAGAAGATCTAGATTCGGGAGTTGCCCATTGATACCATCATAGACGATATGTAGAGACTCAAAACGGTGGTCAAATGGGTAGTCAATGACCACAGCTCCCTGCAGAGCACCGCTCTTTACGGACAAAGACTCAATGGCGGGAGACTGATGTGTATCATGATACGCATCCACCCAAGCCTGCGGGCCTGCCCTGCTATCCGCTGTAACCAAAAAGATGATATCCTTCGACCATAATGACCATCCTATCATCCGTTAGTTTCCGATGGCTCAATCGAAGAAGGATCGATTTACTCTTGAAATATCTTGCCAGCGTGAGAACAAGAGCCACACCACTCCTATTCAGCACGCCGTCCACGTTTCTCCAAGCTCCCACAAGCACAATAGCTTCCGTAGCATCCCCCCTCGGCGCATGCAGAATTGCATATATGTTCTCCCCCTCGTACGTCTCCCCAGCACTCTTATACTCGTACTTCTGCCTCGCAACCTTCAAGCCCGACGCCTTAAACAGCTCCCCGAGCTTATCATTTACCCTATTACCCAACAGTCAGCCTCCTATCAAATCCTCAATGCCTCATCTCAATGTTGGGGCCTTACTCGACATTACTCCTCTCCCCCAGCGCATCAACTTCATGCTTATACCCTCGGAACACGTTCTGATCACTCCCCGCAAAATACGTATGCACCTGCCCCGGCAGCAGCGCGTTTTCCGATATATATGTTCCCCGCGAGTAATCGTCTAGAGGTAGTAGTAGCAGCCATGCGACGCCGATAACGATGCAGAGGAAGGACAGGTATGGCGGGACTTTGAGCAGGCGGGGATCGCGCCGGAGAAGAGAGGTTGTTGCTTTGTGACAGTTAGTATTTGAATTGCAAGGGAGGAACTAGAATTACCAAGAAGACCGGACATAATAAGTGGCTAGAAAAGAAATGTGCTATCTATGGTGGGGTGGGCATTTTTGATGTGGTGAACAGATTCTAATTGTTTTCGAGGTCCGGGGCGACGCGATTAAACTCTCGAATTCAGGGGTAGCTTTTTTAGAGCTACAACATTCACAATAAGCTGAAAGAACATCGACTTAATGTTATATTCAGGCAATAAACTCATATTAATTTCACTCTATAATCGTATTTGAATAGTGTCCCAGGAATTACGCTCAAACCAATATCCCTAACTCCGTTAAAATGCCACATCTTTATACATAAACCACCTAGAAGATACACGCAGTGCAATACTAGTTCTTTCACGGTCCTAATCTTTGACTGCTCCCTGTGATCCCCATACCGATACTATCTGAGGATGGATTCGTAGTAGGAAGGACGCCAAATCGGCCGTATGTCTTCTGGTCCACAGAGACGTAATGAGGTAATCTTCCCAGCAAGTTGAGCTTTCCTTCTATCCACCTTAATGCCCATTCCGGTGGCGCCAGGAATTTCAAGTACCCTAGGCCCCCTATTATAATTAGCTTCCATGTCCCTCTTGCCTAGTCCAGAGAGAACTTACACCCATAGCCAAAAGCCAGTCCACATATATGCCCCAAGAAACTTGTATTTGGAATCAAGAACGAGACGAATAACACCATGACGAGTGGTGTAATCCATGTAGGTATTTGCGTCGTACCAAGCAGGAAGTGGGGATTCGTTTTGTATGTTTTAACAGCCTCCATCGCAAGCAGAGTGAACACCCATATACTATTTCAATCCATGTTAGTCCTTGCAACTCAAAACTCAGGATGAAAGCAGCCCATACCTAGCACCCAGAACTGTGGTATTCATGCCCAAAATCCCCCTTTCAATAAATGTGTATAACAACGCCGGAATCGTGGAAAGTGCTGCATTCTAATTAGCCATCTGCAACCAACTCCATGCCTCTGTAATTCTACGAGAGGAAGTACATACGTCCAAGAAACAGCGCTAACGTGGTCAACGTCCCATACTCGGCCTCAAATCTCTCCAAAAGGGGCGTCAGGGCCAGAATATTCATCAGCGCATGAAAGAAGCCGACATGTACCAGCGGAAACGTATTCGTCCTATACACTATACACCAAACAAAATCAGTTATATTCCTTTACGACAAGCCACAGTGTTGAAGGGGGAACAAACTGCTCGCCAACCCAATCTCCATCGGCACCAGGGCACCCCAAGCCTGCACATCCCACACGCTCTGCATACCCAGCACCCATAGTAGAACAATAACAAAAATGATGGAACGTGTGAAGAGCGGGAGTCGGAAAATGTACGAGCGCATGCGCGCTGCTGAGAACTGCGGGAGACTCGGAGCCATCGTGTCCTCTTGAATCGCCCTCTTTTAGACTTTATGGGCGCGAATGGTGGAATATGGTATTGGTATTTGATATGCCGGGTTCAAATTGCTAACGAGAGCCTTACCAGCATGTTTTTGCGTAGGTTTCTTGGTGAGGATGATCCAAGAAGCAGGTTGGGAGAAGAGCTCTGGTAAAATCTACGCGACAGAAGTCGCTTAGCCGAACGAGGCTGACGGGCAGCGGGCTGCACAAGGCTGAGTTTTGGATGTCTTCAGCAATCGAAGTACTAGAATGTATCACTATAATTGGGTACCGGCATTATAACTACTACAGTGTTTGACGGCCTTCTCCAGAAAAAGTTGCTACTCTCGTGGTGGATAGGAAATAGCGGCACTAGATTATAATGTGCCACGCGGCGTGGGACATTAAAAGTCAACCATGAGCATTGAGCTTTTATGGAGAAGACCGTAAAACACTGTAGGAGGTAAAAAATTATTGCTAGCAAAGCTGGCAAGTCCACTATGTCCACTATATGTTGGGATTTCTCATTATCTCGCTATGTAACAAATCCGCACCTAAACCCTGGCTCTGCTTCTATATAATTACCAAAAGAGAGTGAGACATTGTTCAATAGATAGCCGACATCACAATTTCTCGGAAACCAATGATACAGGTGCAAGAAAACTCCATTGCTGCTATAAAGTACAAAAGACACCGTTCCCTCAAGCATTTGCCTTGGCCATTGTGTTCAACGCACTGCCATTCTTGAACCATTCAATTTGTGGAGCATTATAAGTATGCGCCAGCTTAATATCAAAGGTCTCGCCGTTCTTGGGGTGCACCCGAAGGGTAATTGGCTTGCCAACAGCAAGTTCGGTGCACAAGAGGTCAACCTTGTCTTCTGGCTGAATCTTGTCATAGTCCTCGGGGTTTATAAAGGTCAAAGGCAACATTCCTTGCTTCTTCAAGTTGGTCTCGTGAATTCGGGCAAAGCTTCGGGTGATGATGGCAAGACCACCAAGATGTCTGGGCTCAAGTGCTGCGTGCTCTCTTGAACTTCCCTCGCCGTAATTCCAGTCTCCGATGACAACCCATGGAATTCCCTTCTTCTTGTAGTCTCTAGCGGTAGCTGGGACAGCATCGTACTCTCCAGTTGTGAAGTTCTTGACCTTGTTGGCCTCTCCATTCTCAGAGTTGATGGCACCAATCAACATGTTGTTGGAAATGTTGTCCAAGTGGCCACGGTACTTGAGCCAAGGGCCAGCCATGGAAATGTGATCAGTGGTAGTCTTGCCTTTGGCTTTGATGAGAATAGGAATATCAGTAGCATCCTTGCCATCCCAGGCAGCAAATGGCTCAAGGAGTTGTAATCGATCACTGGTTGGTGAAACGGCGACGGCAACAGCGCTACCGGTGGGAGGAGGCGCCTGGTAAGTGTCCTGTCCTGGGTCGTACCCTCTCGATGGTAGTCCAGCACCGGTTGGTGGGGACAGAAGGAACTCGTTTCCATCCTTGTCCTTCAACTTATCGGTGAGAGGGTTGAAGTGAAGAGATCCTGCGATTGTCAAAGCGACTGTGAGATCCGGGGAGGTGACGAAGGAGTGGGTAGCGGGGTTAGCATCGTTACGCCCAGTGAAGTTTCGGTTGTAGGATGAGAGGATGGAGTTGGCCTCCCCCTTCTTGACATCTTTACGATCCCATTGGCCTGTTCAAGGACGGGTTAGTATAATGAAAAGTTGGATCTTGGGACAGAGCCAAGGAGCTTAGGGCTACTGAAACAGCTCTGGGCTCCTCAGCTCCCATAGGGGAAAATAGATTTTGTATGAGAATAAGCTCACCAATGCAGGGACTAGAGATCAAAGAGTCAGCTGTGTACTTTAAATAATGAATTGAAGGGGGGCCGGGTGAAGTGGAGGAAGTCCCATAATTACTGGGATATTTTGCTTTAATGAAATGTCGAACTTACCCGCACGCATTTGCAAGAACAACTCCGCCAAACTCCTCCAAAGTTGCCAGCTGACCGTCCCCTAAAGCTTGTCAGTATTTCATGCACAGATAGGTAAAAAGGGATACCGACTTGCTATCGTAGCCCTGACTTGTTCTGAGCCGGGTGTAACAGTGAACAGGGACTTCGCCTTGATGCCATGGTCAAGCGCATCACGGGCAATGGACGCTGCACGGGACATGTCTTCGTATGATGAGTTGGTGCAAGATCCGATCAATCCAACCTTGAGCTCCTCAGGCCAGTTGTTAGCCTTGACAGCCTCGCTGAACTTGGAGATTGGAGTAGCAAGATCGGGGGTAAATGGGCCATTGATATGGGGTTCCAATTCCGAAAGGTTGAGCTCAATCAGTTCGTCGTATTGGGCGCCTTCATCTTCTCTCAGCTCCTTGGCGTAAGTGCGAGCAAAGTCACCAATTTCAGAACGTCTTGTAGCAGCAAGGTAATCGTACATGCGGTCGTTGAATGGGAAAAGGGAAGTTGTGGCACCAATCTCAGCCTACAAAAGATGATAAGTCAGCTTTGTTTGTTCTTTGGGGAGAATTTAAGGTTGGAATAATGACTCAAAAGCCGTGAGACATTGTTTGGTAACGTACACCCCTGTAAAGATGTTAGCAAGGTATACTAGATGAATGGACGGGACTCCATGCATGTTACAGATTGTACCCATTCCTGTTGCGGATAGGGTCTCAGTTCCTGGTCCACTAGATGATAGAGGTTAGTTATTTCCTATTCAAGACGGTTTCGGGAATAGAGTTATCCATACTGGTACTCAACTATGGCGCCTGTTCCCCCCTTTACCGTGAGAATACCAGCCACCTTGAGGATGATATCTGGTACAGTTAGAATAAACTCACAAACTCCAATTGAAGATATACCTTTTGGTGCAGTCCAACCGGACATTTGACCAGTAAGCTTAACACCAATAACCTTTGGTGCCTTCAATTCCCAAGGAAGGTTGGCCATGACATCGACAGCATCAGCGCCACCAACACCAATGGCACACATTCCAAGACCACCAGCATTGGGAGTGTGTGAATCCGTGCCGATCAAGAGCCCACCGGGGAAAGCGTAGTTTTCGAGGAGAATTTGATGGATAATACCGGATCCAGGCTTCCAGAAACCAATGTTGTACTTGGCACAAGATGTGGAGAGGAAATCATAGACCTCCTTGTTGATATCCACGGCTCTGGCCAAATCCTTTGCACCACCAACTTGGGCTTCAATCAAATGATCGCAGTGAACAGTTGTTGGGTTCGCAACGGACGGCATGCCGGCAGACATGAATTGTAGAATAGCCATCTGTGCGGTGGCATCTTGACAGGCCACTCGATCAGGGCGCAGCTTCAGGTAGGATACCCCGCGCTCGATCTCCTGTCCATGAGGATCGTCCAAATGGCTGTACAAGATCTTCTCGGCGTAGGTGAGGGGACGATTGAGTCTTTGGCGGACAATTGACAAGTTCTCGGACATCTTCTTGTAATTTATGAAGTTGCTCTTCTCTTGGTTGTTCTGGGCAACCTTCTTATCAAGGGGAGAATCGGCGAGAGTGGCCATCCTCCTCGAGAAGGCAGCGCGAGGCGCCGCGCGCAGGAGCTGTCGTGACAGCATGGTGGTGGTGGTCAGTCACAATGTTCCAGAGGAGATGAAACAATCTGAAAGGCGGATATCGTAGGTAATGCTGTTGATTAAAGTTGGTCTTATGCAAAAAGGAAAGGAATGGGAAGGAAAGTTGGAGAGAAGATGGCTACGAAAGTTCAAATACCTACCGAGCTTAATCCAACTGACGAAAGTGGAGCTTATCAAACTCGGCCTGGCGGCGCGGATGCAGAGAGGTCGTCCCTTCTCGGCCAATCAGAGAACACCCGATGGTCAAAAGGCATGATGGCAGTGACTAAGGATTTTGCGAGAACCTCCGATTCAGGATTTCTGCCACAAAGCAGCCAATGAGCGGACGAGTCTTTTGCCTGCAGACCAACCAAGAATTTTGAAATGGATCCGTTTCGCTTGTGATCGGACTTTGTTTCAGCCTCTCTCTCTGCTCTCTTCATAAGTACCTAGGTATGTACTTCTGGTGCTTTACAGTGCTCGTATGGTATCATGAGAGAGCTATAACATCACTGAGAATATTCAAAGGTCGAATAATCTAAATATGTGATGTAATGCAGTTGAACTTAATCAATCCAGTTGCGTGAGGCCATTACAGAAAGAAAAGATGCAGGGTGAAGTCATCCAGTTGTGCATCTCGTTCACTGGCGCAGCAGTTTGCACACATCCAGCCTTGGCGGCTTTTCCGAAGTCTAGGAATTTAGCCGGAGAGCCGTTTTTACCTTTTTTTTCCACCTGAAGATTTCCAAACGCAGACCCAGACCTACATACCTAGGATAGCTTCCGAGTCTGCAATAATTAAATCACAGTCTCATTTGTAGCTGAAAACTGTACGCCTGAAGCTATGGGTATTCCCCAGAAAACCACCAGGACCAAGACGAGAAGACGTCTTAGGTAGATACCCCACGTTGCGCCCCCCGCGATTGCGTGTTCATGAGCTGATATACGATTGCAAGGGACCTCGACCAAATTGCAGAAGACCTCAAATCACCCAAGCATCTCCAACAGCATAAGGGCATGAAAGCTGCAGAGGATCTCCCTGGTCTCGGCCAATTCTACTGTATCGAATGCGCAAAATGGTTTGAGAGCGAGCACAGCATGGTCACCCACCGGAAAGGAAGCACACACAAGCGAAGGTAGAAACACATGCTATAACCTTTCAATGGCAGCTAATATGATTCTAGAGTGAAAGCGTTAAAGGAGGAGCCATACACACAAAAGGAAGCTGAAGCAGCTATTGGTCAACGGCCGTCGGATAATGGACCTCGACTGGCCGCGAAAGAAAACACCCAGGATGTGGAGGTGGAGATGGAGAATTCGGGGTTATTGGAGGAGGGTGTTCTGGCGACTTGAGACTTTTATGTGGATTACTTCACTAAAACAAGACACCGCTCGTCAACTACATTATATGGGGGTATCATTCTATCTCATACTACGGCCCTTGGCTGCTCTAGCAAGACCACTACCTCTAGTACCACGAAGCCCGCCGCGTGCAGCACCACCTCTCCCAGCAGGCGCCATACCACCCCGGCTACCCCCTATTCGCGAAGCTGGAGCAGGAGTTGCAAATTTCGGTGTAGCTTTCGAGGATGTGGGTGGGTTTTCGACAAAGGATGTATCAGTGGTCCTGACAAGATTAGCATAGCAAATTCCAGTGAGCTTAGATGACTTACAAGAAAGTAGTCTCTCCATCAATCTCACCGTGAAATCTTTCTGAATTTGTTGATCTGCCTGTAAAAGGGTCAGCCTTGTTGATCTTTGCTGGCTCATGAACATACCTAATTGATCCTCTTGGTCCTTCGCTCTACGAAACGATTCAGGAATTGGAGCCTGCAACGTTCAGTAAATTTCTATTCCATCGTTCAGCTGTGTAAATTACCTCTGGAAAGTCCACACAAAATGCATTCATATTCAATCCGTACAAGAAACTGGCAAAGTTCTCACTGAACCTAGCCAAACTCTCATGCATCAACTGCATATGCATGAAATTTGCCTCTAAATCGGCCATTGAATCCGACAGCTCCGCAAAAGAAGGTTCAAATGCCTCCAAGGGCGCATCTGATGCTCCTGTTACACTCGACTTGCGGCCAGATTCGCGCAGAGAGGAGCGGGAGGATGGGCGTAGAGGAGTTGTTGGGCGTGAAATGGGTCTGCGGGTGCCAGATGTTGATCGCTTCACGCTGCTTTCGGCTTGAGGGGTGGTAGAGGACGACATGGAGGAGAGTATGCGGCGATGCTGTATCCGTATCGTACGAAATCAATCAGTTGTTGATTCCACGCGACGCGAGCCCAATTTCAGCCCCGCCATGCCCACGTGAGGATAACCTAGAATGTACTGTAGTTGTGCAGACAAGCGTACCTACAAAAGACGCACAAAGTGATGACGATTTTATGAAAGCGTCAAAATATCAAGAGACAGGCGCAAATTGGCTATGGGTACGGAACGGTAAACTCGGGAATTGATCAATGACTCGATAACAATAATACAACAAAGAGCATCCTATTGCCAATATCAACCCCAATATGTCCTACGCATCTTGAACTACCCATTCCTAGAAAACCCTTGATTCCCTTTGCAGGATCAAATCTCATTCACCTCCCAGGGACTAAGCTAAAAGCTTACAAAACCCCCACCGCGACTACCTATACTTCTGCAACCTCAACTGCCCTTTGTTGTCCATGACAAGATTAACCACCGTTCGCACTTTCGGTTCCAATATCAGCAACTCATACATCTTATTGCGTTCGACCGGAGCTGTTTCCCGAAACCTCGCGACTGTACATCTCCACCAAATCCAATACTCTCTCCATTCTTCTACAACCTCTCCTCAAAACTACGCCCGCCGAGAAACTCGATTCTCACATCCCTCAAGCTCACGCACTCATTCTTGCGCAACAAGCCGCTGCCTTTCCAATTTGCGAAAGCCGAGTCAACGGGGTTTTAAAACACCGAGCACCGCAGAGCGCATTACTCACCGATCAACATATACCCCTCCTAAGCCTCTGCGAAGCAGCGCCGGTACTTGGACTATTGCTATTGTCGCTTCTGTAGTTGCGGCTCTCTACGCGATCTCCTCGAGTGACGTTGAAAGCCCAACAAATCCGAAGCAACAGCAGGTATCAGAGGGTCTCAAGTTCTTATTGGAGTCAGAAGGATTGGAAAACTTCGATATGGCGGACGCATCTCTTCCAGGAAGAGTGGGCAATCTGACGCCGGAACAAGAGGATAAATTGAAGGAATTTTGGGTTGCAACTCTGCAAGTCTTCGGTGTGATGGATCAGAATGAGAATGCGGATCCTGCTCCATCCATCAAAGCGAGATCCGATACAGCCTCGTTGAAGAAGCCCAAGAAGAAGAGATTTGGTATGTTGCGGAAGAACCGCGACGGTGATGCGGACTCGATAGCTTCTACGGATTCCGGCTCGAAGACCCCTATAGTCCCTGCAGATGATGACAAGTACGGGCAGACGAAAGAATTCCATGACGCGATAGCAAGTCTGTCTCCAGAGTCACTCAGAGCAGCATTCTGGAGCATGGTGAAGCATGATCACCCTGATGCGCTCCTGTTGCGGTTCTTGCGAGCTCGGAAGTGGGATGTGGAGAAGGCATTGGTTATGATGATTTCTACTATGCGATGGCGAGCATCAGACTTACACGTTGATGACGATATTATGAAGAACGGGGAGTTCGGATCGCTCGAAGATACAAATGGGAATGATCCGATCAAACAGAAGTTAGGGGAAGGTTTCTTGGCTCAGATGCGCTTAGGGAAGAGTTTCCTGCATGGGCTCGATAAAGGGGGGAGACCCATGTGCTTTATACGGGTTCGCCTACACAAACAAGGTGAACAGAGTGAGGAGAGTCTTGAGAGGTACACAGTTTTCACTATAGAAACCGCAAGGATGTTACTAGCACCTCCTGCTGATACTGCTGTAAGCCATTCTGAAATTTCGCAAGGATCCAGCTAACGATTGCAGTGTGTTGTTTTCGATATGACCGGATTCTCAATGGCCAACATGGTAATTAATTCCTGGAGTATCAGGCAGAATTTTGCTCACACCCACTAGGATTATGCCCCTGTCAAATTCATGATCAAGTGCTTTGAAGCGAACTATCCGGAAAGTTTAGGAGTAGTATTAGTTCACAAGGCTCCCTGGATTTTTCAAGGTCGGTCTATTCCTTTTCAAGCTCCAAATATACCCTCTAACAAAATCTAGGAATCTGGAAAATCATCAAAGGCTGGCTAGATCCCGTAGTAGCCAGTAAAATCCAGTTCACAAACAACAACCAAGAAATGGAAGAATTTGTTCCCAAGGAACACATAATCAAGGAGCTCGGTGGACCCGAGGACTGGGCCTACAACTACATTGAGCCCGTACCAGGCGAGAACGACAAAATGAAGGATACGGCTACTCGCGACAAGCTTCTCCTTGAAAGAGAAGATGTTGTTAAAGCTTATGAAAAGGAAACGCTGGAGTGGATCCACTCAAAAGAGACAGATGCCACGAGTCTCAAGCAAAAAAGACATGATTTGGCGGCAACATTGAGGGATGGCTATTGGGTTCTGGATCCGTATGTGAGAGCGAGGTCGTACTATGATCGCTCGGGTTTGATTGGTGAGGGGGGAGTAGCGCACTTCTACCCTTCGAAAGTAACAGCCCCGGCCGCAGCTGCAAATGGATCTGCATCGGTGCAGACTTCGGCGGCAGACTTGGACTAGATTAATGGGAATTCAAAAAGAGGAGTGGGGTCTTTGTATTATATAATGCATAGGTGACGACTTGCTGGCGTTGGGCAATGGTGGCGGGCTGCATACATGGGAGACCTTGGCCAGACTTATTGCATCGGAAGAAAGATTGTATACATTAAGAATGTAGCATCCACATGGATTGTTCGTTCGATTTCAGCTCTCCATAAACTGCCCTTGAATCATTTCATCTCATCATGCTATCCTCAACCCCATCTACATCTTCGACTTAATCTCCGCCAACAGCACCTTCAATCCATCCATATCCGTCTTCTGCTGCGGCCACGAAATCCCCATCCCCTCTTTCTCATTCGGCTTCGGAATCATATGGAAATGCACCTACAGCCCAATTAGCCCAATCCCTCCCTTCCACATCACGCACATCACATCACATAGATCCATCTAACCTCCCTTCCCTGCCCTGCCCTTCCTCCTAGCCATCCCATGCATACAGTTATGTATTTATTCTTCCAGCGCGCAACCTAGGAAGGAAAAAGAGAGAGGGAGAGAGAGAGAAACCTACATGATCAACCTCCTGATGCGCAATCCGGCCATTATTCTGCAACACGTTGTAATCCTCGGCGCCCGTCGCGAGGACTAGCTTCTTAACCACGGGCAGCAGGGCGGCGAGCGAGTCGTCGGGGATGTCGGATAGTTTTGCGCCGTGGTGTTTAGGTATTACTAACTGTGGTATGAGTTTGTGTTAGCATTGCTCTTGGATTCTCTTTTCTTGTTATGTGTTCGCTTGGTGGGATAGCATGGAAGGTTGGGTAGGGGAGAATGTGGGAGGATGTGGAAAGGGTGGAATGGGATTGAAATGATGGTGACGTACGGCATGTCCTTTTGAGAGAGGGTTGATGTCTAGGAATGCGAATACTTTGTCTGATTCGAAGAGCTTGAAGGAGGGGATGTCGCCTTGATTGTGTGTTAGCTAGCTGTGTTTGTGTTTGGGATGGGGAGAGCTGGAGCTGGAGTTGGTGCTGGTGCTTACCTTTGACGATTTTGCAGAAGATGCAGGCTGCGGAGCTGGCCATGGTTGGAACTGAGGGTTTGGGATTTGGGGATGTAGCTTGACGGGAGAGCGGGAGGTTGTTCTTTGCGGGGTGAGCTTAAGGTTGGATGGCGGGGTCGTCGGGGAAGCTCCAAGAAAGGGAGATGCTGGACACGTGATGGGGTTTTGTGTTCTTTTGCTTGAGGGTATTCTCTTGTCGCTTTTATACAGATATACAGATATACAGAATAAACTGGTAATTGTTTTTTTCTATGGGAAGTCTCTTAATCTTCCACCTCTGGTAGTTGTTCAAAAGATGGTCCAGAGCCTGCAAAGCATTATATACACGCTCTAAAAGAGCTCAATCGATGCGAGCAACCCATTAACGTCTTAAAAAAACAATACAAATCTAGAGTATATACTCCCATATTCTCCATACAAACAAAAAACCACAGTAATCAAATAAAAGGTGCCCGTGAGAGTTGAAACAAAAAGGCATCCAAGAAGTCGGGACTAACTAGGGTATTTTCGGGCTGTTGGCAGAGGTGGTATATAAAATGAAATAAGCAGAAACAATACCTGGAGTGGGACAAGCTATCTCAGAATTCATTTCTTGTAAGTCTCCGCCATGTAATGCTGTATGCAACGCAAAACTAACTCCTCCCCAGGCCTTTTACCAGAGATGACCGTGGCTCATGCCCAAAATACTCCATTCTCCCAATCTTTGAAACACACCTCTGCTTAGCAGAAATCTTCTTTTTGCATTTTTTTAATGTTATTCTAACTTTGAAAGAGAGCGTATAACTTTTTTTTGCCAATTTTTCAAGATTCATCAAGCGAGAGGGCGACATAAGCGAGCTTTCAGAACTCAACCTCAACCCTGTTTTTAAGGCCGAGTACCTACCTACCTTAGGTCAGGTACGCATTGTGAACTTTTGCTATTTCACGAGGCTGAAACCCCCAACTTGCCAAATACAATCAAGCCAATCATCATTTGAGGCAGCCAGAGCTGGGCAATTGTTCCAAGTCACACCTTCCAGAGTTCCAGTCCAGCATCAGATAACTTTAGCGAGCTAGGCATCAAAGGAACATCAAGCCCAACTCAACTGCCTTGCCCTTGCACAGCAACAAACATCAAAAAGACCAGCTACTTATAAATCCCCTTTCCAGAACAAGTATCATATCAAGTTCCCCAAAACAAGACATCCATCCATCTTAGCTTGAGCAAGCCATCATCAAAATGTCCAGCTTCCGCAGCACGCCACTCTTTGGCGGGGCTCTTATCGTCGACCTCCCCTCAACCTTCGCCGACGTCAGGTATATATATCCCCCCGTGCCCATGCCCAAAGCAAAACACCAACTCACACCAACCAGCACGATCCGCCAAGTCCCCGACCACCAAGAAGTCTACCTGGACAAGGACGGCTTCACGAGCATCATCTTCGACATCACGGAGCGCGTCGGCGCCGCGGGGAGCGGGCCCGCCGTCGATGGCGCGGCGCTCACGACGCACCTGGAAGATATCGTCGATTCGGATATCGATGTCGTGAAAGTGTGGAATACATCTAACACGCAGTTCTCGAAGCTTCCGTTCGTCCCCTGCCTCCCTCTCCCTTTCCCCATCCCATCCCCATATCCTATTGTATCTAGGCTAACAAATCACGTGAATTATACACATACAGAGAAGGCATACCAGCCTACACGCTCATCGCGACGCAAACGCCGCCGCCAGCACCGGACTCCAAGAGCCCGGACTTCACGGCCATCGTGCTGACGCTGATCCGGCTGGAGAGGGAGAGTACGGATGTTCTGGTCACGATTAATGTGCCGCATATCAAGGGCGAGTATACGGAGGAGGAGGTCGATATGCAGATGGGGAAGCAGGGGAAGCTGATTGAGAGTTCGGTGGAGATTGCGGCGAGGATTTGGGAGACGTTTAAGATTAAGGATTGGGGGCTTTTTAATGAGGTTTAGGGGGTTGGGATTGAAGGGGGAGGGGATGGGGATGGGAGGGGTTAAGTTGGAGGATGGGTGGGTGGATATAGTGGGGGGATGGATAGATAGCATTGGGAAGGGAAATTGGTTGGAGATTACGATGATATGAATGAATACGTGTATGGGATTCGCAGTGAGCTTACAATGGTTTCACCGGCATGGATAGATAGGGCCTGGTTAGGATTAGTTTTCCATAGGTAGTCAGCAAGAATACCAGATTTACAAAAACTCGTGATTTCTACGGCTAGACGTATAAACTGTGCAGTGATATCCTAGAGTCGTCAAGCTTCAAGTGGGATAGAGAATGCTATTCCCGCAGATCAGGAGGTTACAGAGCTTCGGAGTTTCCAGAACCTTATTATATTCCAGTATCTATGCTCCATTCCGTTCCGACAAGTTTGGTGAACCCCTATAACCCGCCTAATCCACATCACGTCTCACATACCCAAACACATTCAAGGACTCGTCAGATCCAAGAAATCCAGCTTCCGCGCCACCAAGCCCACACCATCACTCTCAGGCGTCGCCTCCTTACTCCCAACCAACTCCTCCACACTAACACTCACGCTCTCCTTCAACCTCGACGCCTTGAGCTCCTGATACTTCTTCCCCACCAACCCCATAATCTCCTTCTGCGGACTCCCCGGATTCGCCTCCCGCACAATCTTCATATTCTCCTTTACGAAAACCTGATACTCGTTTCCCCCCACGTTCCCTCCTCCTCTCGGCACCGGCTTCGTCTGCACCAGCTTGCTCTTGCAGACACCGCACTGGTGTTTCGCCGGGTCAATACTCTTACTGTGGCGCTTGAACTCCAGCCCACAGTTCTCGCACTCCCAGATGTACTTGTAATCGATGCTGTAGCTGTGCTTTGTCGTGACTTCAATACCGCGGTGTCGGAAGTGGTGTGATACTTTGGCGGCCCAGGCTTTGAATTCCTTGCCGTGGGGGTTCGTTTTCATGTTCGAGATCATGAAGTTTGCGAGGTGGCAGAACTCGTGGGCTACGACGTTCAAGAGCCGGTCCTCGTCGTCTATCACTTTCTCCGCGAGTTCGATGGCTGCGTGATGCCGCTGGGTCGGCGCTGCGGGCTTGCCATCTGGACGTAGGGTGGTGGAGCGAATGGTCTCGCGTTTCCAGTTTGCGCGGCCGGCTGTCGTGTTTAGTTTCTTGCTCCAGATTATCTTGATGCCACCTGTTAATGAGGCGAGTTTGGAGATCTGGCCGTCTGTGATTTTGGCGTCGAGTTCTGCGAGGAATGTTTCGGCGAGAGCGTGCTTCTTTTCGGAAAAGGCTTTCTTGGCGTCTTTTGCCTGGCGGTCTTGCTTCACTGGGCTTTTTTTTGCCGGGGAAAAGAGCAGAGCCCCATTAGAGAGACTGTCATTTTGATCCAGCTGTGGCTTGGGTTTTGGTTGTAGCTTCTTTGGAGGGGAGTACTCGTCATTCCAATCATTGACAACATCCTGACTCCAGAAGTTGTCCATACTGGGCCGATGAGGGGTAGTTGGTATCCGTGGAATCTTCTTGGGAGATACTAAACCCTTGGGCTTGAGCTCAGGACTTCCAGGTGGAGTTACAAAACGTGTTGTTTTCGATACCTTTCTGGCTTTATTATCTGATGGAGAACTAGATGGAGATTAGCATATATTCAGATAAAACATATGATTCAACTAACAATCGGAGTGTGAAAGGATCTTCGATGTCAGAACTAGGTTCGGGAATCTTCTTCTTCGGCCTCGGGACATCTTTTGCTGGTTTATTGTCGTTCGACTGGAAATCTTTCAGGCTTCTCCCAGGTAAGGCGATCTCCTCACTACTACCAAAATCCCTGGCAATCTTATCGAAAGCTCCATCTTTCATACTCAATTTCCGCATACCTAGGTCGAGCTCCTCATCCTCCTTTTCCGGTTTCCTTCCCTTGACTAGACGCCTAGCAGATCGTGGCGGCTTTGGCGGTGGCGGCATCTCAAGATCCGATATCTCTTCTAGAAATGTAGAATCATTCACAGTAAAATCCGATATATCATCATCTTCCCCCTCAGTCTTAACATCGACTGTACGAGTCTTCGACTGCGCTGGTTTTGCCAAGATCCCGCTATCGTCCTCTCCCTCCGACTCAAAATCAACAACTGGAGCCGGTTCAGCACGCCTCCTCTTCGGCGGTGTCCTGATCTCTACCTTCTCCTCGGAGTCAAACCCCGTGACAGCTTTCTTCTTTGAGACAGGCATGATTTCCTTTTCAACAGCCCAGCTCGTCTTAATCCCAACCCCAGCTCTTCCTTTCCGGCCCTCAGACGCGGTGGCCGTACTAGCAAGCGGTCGCAACAACGGATTATCATCCCTCCTCTTCAACACCCTCTTCTTCTTCACCGCCGTCGTAACCTCCATCTCCTTCCCATCACTCTTGCCTGCCTTCCCATTACTCTTCCCCTTCCATCCTGCTTCCTCGTCATCCCGTGACGTGGTCGTCTCCCTCATTGTTGTTGACATCCCGCCAGTGCTAGCGCCCTTCCCGCATAGCAATTCATCTAGATCTGGGAAGTCGTCGTCGCTGTCCTCGATCACTAGCCTCGCCATGTCGATAATCCTGGAGTTAGAGATACCGGTGTTGCATGGGGGAAGCAAACGAAGATTCGACATTTTGGCACATGATAGGCCTTGTTGGCTGGGTGATGAGAATGGGGACATGTGTAAATAAGCGGGGACCCCTTTTTGATCGACATTACAATCCTCCCATGAAAGGATAAAATTTTACAGAGGGATTGATGGGGGCTTCTAAAATCTTTAGGACAATTGTTGAATAGTTCTCAAACATTGTGGTTTTACAGACACAAGCTAGTCTTGAAGGTATCAAAGCCAGTGGCAGTCATCACCCCTCTTCTAAACGAGGAATAATAGATAAATTCCCCTATGGTCGATATATAGACCAACACGCACTCGTTATTATAAATTGCTTCCTATTGTTTCATGCGACATTCATTCGGCTTGAAACATTTGATCTGATTACCAGGTAAAGACCATTTATCGTACTTTGCATGACAATTAGTGCCACTTTTTCTGTCCGGGACTGGTCATTTCGATTTAGACTGGGATGGTTATTCATGTAATGTTTATCAATTCCACATCACTATAATATACAATCGTGGAAGCTCTATGGATACCTCCGGACTGATCAAGAAAACCACCAAGAAAAGCAAACGCTGAATAATGCATATCTACGATTGGACTGCTTCCATCTGAGCAGATATTCAAAGACACCTTCATACAATGCAACGCAAGACGAATCCAGAATTGTATTTTACAACAATATCATGCCAGCACCTGCCAACCCAGTCACAAAAACGTACGCACCCAGCTGCAACAAAGCCATGTCAAGCCGAGGAACGACTACAGAACCTGCTTCGCTCTTCTTGGTTGAAGAGCTGCTGCTTGAAGAGCTGCTTGAGGATACAGCAACGGCGCCGGTTGGAAAACTGGTAACAGTACCAGTACCGGCAGTACCAGCTGCGCTCACCATGCTCTTGCACTCTGAGCTCTGGCTACCAGACTGAACTTTGGCGTTTCCGTTGAAATCACAAGCAGTGGACGCTTGGTTTTGATTGGAGTAATATTGATCGAAGGCGAATGAGAGTTGCTGAGAAGCAGAGCACATGGAGTAGGCGCCATAGATACCAGTCGTAGCGTTGGCAGTGATACCATCGCAAGCCTTCGAATCCAGACCGCAGACAGTGCTGAATAAGCTGGAGGTTTCGTTGCCACTCAATCCACTGTTGGCAACACAGCTAAGAGATGAAACCATACAGCTGCAGAGGTCGGGGTTGGCAATAGGAGGAAGAGCGCTAGCAGCTGCCCAAGAGCTGCCAGTTGCTGGACAAGCTTGGGCAACGGTATTGGTAACAGTATAGTCTGCAGAAGCAGTGGAGCTTGGAGTTGCAGATGCTAATTGCTTTGAGAGAACAGTGAAATCTGACAGCTTGCTAGCGGTGTCACCCGAGACGGAGACAAGCCCTGACACGCACATTAGTCAAAAACCGTATGTTTGATACTGAAGGCCGAGTGGGCCACGGAAGTCTTACCGTAGTCATTAGCTTCCTGGAAATACATGTAGACAATGCCACCAGACCACACCCCGGTCATATTTGGACCGTAGATGGCCTGGACTTCAGTGAACTGACGTGGCTGGACGGTGTTGCATCCATACTCGGCGAAAAAGGCAGGAACTGAGTAGTTGGCAAATTCCAAAGTTCTCTGGTCATATCCTGACTGCGTGAATGAAGAATCACCGCACCACGAGTAAATATTGTATCCCCAGAAATCGATAGCATCAGCAGCATCACCGCAGTTGAAATAATGAGCAAGGTTGATACGAATGCCAGCATCATCGTTGGTCGCGTACCCAACACCAATAGTTCGGTAGTTCTTGGTCTTGATATAGGCCTTCATGTCACGCACAGCGGCCTTTACGAAAGCGCTGGCATCAGTATTGTTGGCGTCGTTTGAAACCTCGTTACCGGCGAAGAAGCCAAGGACATTGGTGTAGTTGGCCATGGCATCCACAACTGCGGCATAATCGGCGAAGAGTTCTGTGTTCCATTCTGGAGAATTTCGGTTGATGGAGGACGAGGGGTTCGAAAGATCTTGGATCAGATAGATACCGCTCTCTTGAAGGAGGTTCATACAGAAAGAGTGGTCGAGAGAAGCATTGATGGCATAAACACGAACGACATTTGTACCCAATTCTTGCAGGAGAGGAACATCGCGGGTACAGCCAGCTTCATCGGCGAGAGGATCTGTAAAGGTACCGTCGGTGGATGAAGAGCCATTCGAGCTGACGTCTTGTTGATAAGCTACACCTCGAATAAAGAACTCTGTACCGTTTTCGTAGAAGAAATGGGATCCCTAGAATTCCAAACAAAAAGATTAATAAAAAGGTGTCTTGGGGGAAGATGGTTGGTTTGCAGGGCCGGCAGACCTTGATGACGATGGGGGGAAGATCTGCGATAACAGATGTAGCAAAAAGTGCCCCGCTGAGCGCTGCAGCAGCGACGGAAGCAATGCTGAATGTCTTCATGATGACGGATATGTATGTGTATGGACGTATTTTTGGCGGCAAAAGGGAGGGAGTAGGCCGATTAGAAGATGTATTGAGGAATGCGGATCTTGATTTCGGTGGGTAAAGACAATACCGTCTCGAGAGTCGCGCCTACCAAACGAAAGGGCAGGGCAGCGAGGAAGCAGCAGCAAGCAAGAAGCAAGCTGTGTGAACAAACCGGTTGTCTTGATTATCACACGACACGAACGAGCGTTTGCAGAAAGAAGGAAGGGTATATAAGAGTCGTTTTTCATACAATGGCAAAAGAAAAGGAGTTAAGTATTTCGAAAAAAGAGGGAAGTCGGTCTCTCAAGGCAAGACATGGCATGAAAGCCGTGCGAAACCATGCCATGATGTGGGTTGTCCACGCAAGTCTCAGACCCTCTCTGCCCTTATCGGCAGTTCCAGCCTCCACATGCCACGGCCTTGGGCATGTTTCATTCGTCTTCAATTCAATTGCTTTCACTTTGCTCGAGAAGAATGGAGAAGAATGGGCCTTGACACGCACCTGTGATGCTATTCCCAATAATACGGAGGACCTCAGCTCAGCCGCGCTGCCATCTTGTCGTCAAGCGTGAGCAACTCAATTGATCCTTCAGCACGTGCCGATTAGAAGAAATGTGCATTTGCCTTTGCCTGCCGTCCGGGCCTAGACTCTGGAAGAGAGAACGAACCAGATAATTAAATGTACCTAGGTACCTTTGATCATTGATGAGCTTATACAGTAAAAGGTCTGATCTTAAAATGACCTGCTCTTATTCTTATTCCCTCCAGCGTGAAAACTTTATCACGGTGAGCCGGGTGAGGCTTTCTACAGTACTGAGAGAAGAAAGACACCGGAATGCCCCCGAACAAGCCTGGCACAAAAGACAACTTTCCATGAGTAGGTACCTATGGAGTGGGGTTGAATATTAATAGACTTGGGGATGACGATGACCCAAGCACTGTCGTCGCCGTATTTCTTCGGGTGTATCATAAATTTACTGTACAACGTCAATCAAACAGCGGGGAGATGCGGCTCAGCTGCTTCAGGTCAAAAGTAAGAGTGAAGCTTCAAGCTCTTCGAAACGAGCGAATCATCCGAGAACAAGCAATTAAGTTTTGTGAAGAGCACGCATGATCATGATGAAGTGTTCACCGGGGAAGAGCAGCTACTGTACTCCGTAGGTCATCACCAGTCCAGTACTTATTTTATTATTCTATGGATCTGTAAGCACAATCAGCCCCTATTATTATTATTCAAGCTCCAGAGCGGCGGAGCCCCCTTTTTCGAGCATAACAAAAAATCAAAAAGGCGGGCCGGCGCCTCGGGCATTGGCTAAAACCGCTCCCTACTCCCTACTACTGTACTGTATCCGCGACAGATTTTCTTTCGCAAATCCCGAGATGTTGCCTGGGCTAAGGCTGAGGCTGGCTTCTTGATTCGTTGCTAGACTCTGTTCTGGATAGCCGATGATACACAATGCCCCGTGCCATGATTGCTAAGTAAATCTATTTTTGGTAGACATATACGAGAATTATGCATTATTTATTATGAACTAGACGATTACGAGTCGAGCGGGAGGGTATGGGAAAGTACTTCTACCTCCGTAAGGTGCCAGTACTTTTGTCTGTCTATCATTTTGCCTCCGTTACGTCCTCCAATTCTCGTTGGTTTGACACAAGTACTTCTGGGTATTCGCGCCACCCACGAAATAGGGGTGGCAGTGGCGGAGGGGTTGCAACGGTCGATATGCCATTGCATTTTCTCTTACTCGTATCCTCCAGACTCCAGAGCATGAAGCACCCTGCCCTGCCCAGCTCCGATTTATCAACATCTGATTATTAAAGGCACGCCAGGCTCTGGTGGCGAAAAGAAGCTTCTAATGCCAAACAAACCAATCACAGACGAATTCCCACGAGACATACATATTCAGGCATTTAGGGGACAAGACCCGTGTTGAAAAATGCAATTGCCGAGTCTATTCAAAGTCTACAACTGAGAGATTGATGTTGATGTTGAAGTTGAGAAACTACTCCGTAGAAGGCTTCGGAGCTAAAGACTCTAGCTGTAGAGGAAAGTCATTTACAGAGGGTACTCGAGTAGCAGCTAGGTACGTTTTATGATGATAATTAATGATCATCATGGAAGAATTTTGGAGGATGGGATCATTGGGATGGCAGTTTTAATTATTGCATGCTGAAAGCAGATATGCCCCTGCTTCTATATGCCCTAAGCCAGCCAGGCCCAGCCCCTGAGTACTTAAATACCCCCTTGTACGCAATTCGATGGCCAATGGGTTCCGTGCCCCTGAGCGAGCCCCCATATCAGCCAACCACGAGGTCCATTGGTTTCTCTCCTGGATGCTTTCTTGATTCTCCGTATACTCCGTACGCACTGCTGCCGCAGGCTATGCCTCTTTGAGCCCTTCATTCCCCAGCACAGCCAAGTTCCATCCCCCCTAAACTAGATTTCAGTACGATCTGCTCCACCAGTGAAAAACGCCCCCCATTCCGAATCCTATCCTGTCCTGAGTCTCTCCCTCTTTCCATTTCATATCCCACCATCTCACCATCCGGACATCTGCAGCAATTTGGACCTCGAAAGTAGTCCTGAGTGCTGGTTTTTGTTCTTCGTTGTTGTTTGGTTGTGTTCAGACGCATTAATTCACTCGTTCTCTGATACACCAGACCACGTTGTTATTGTGGAGCGACGCGAAGGTGCTTCCCCTTCTAATTTTCTAGGGCCGTTTCCACTGCAACCGCAACACCAGCCACCACAACCACTCAACTTCTGGATAACAAACCAACTCGTTCTTTCCATCTACGAATCGTCTTCACGATAAAAGCTTCTTTCCTCCTTCTTTCGCAATCTCTACGGAAGGAGCTCCCGTTCGTTAAACGTTAAACTTCGCCATAATTTCCGTGTCAACGGTCGTTCCTGGACCCAGCATCAACATCTTTTTCCATCGTCGTTCAGAATCTGTCTCGACAGTTTCTCCTGCAACGATAGCATATTGAATTTCATTGCTCTACTTCCAATGTGCACCTAATAGTGAGTCGCACTCCTCTCCCGTGTCCTTTCTGCACCTGCTTTTCTTCGCCTCGCCTCAGTTCGAGGTGAGGCTTTTTTCCTGCAACGATTACGCCTCGAGTCAGACACACCGCACGATTGCTAATTCAATATCTCCCCAGGTGGTACTTCTTAAACACAATCATGTCGGGACAGCCGCCAGCCCATTACGATGAAGGCTACGGCCAACATCAGCAGGGGAACACGGATTCCTACTATCAAGATGACCATGGACAAGCTTATTATGATGAACACGGTGCCTACGCAGACCAAGGGCATCACCAGCAAGGTGGTGATGGATACTATGATGAATCGTGCGTGTTCCTACCTCCTAAAGCATTGCCATGAATTGAATATACAACTAACCATTAAGCAGCGGATACTACAACGCAGATGCCAATAACCCTTACCAACACGAGGGTGGGTATTACGAGGGCCAGGAAGGTGGTGTCGCCCACGGTGGTCAATACCAAGACGAGTACTACAATGACAACCAATATGACGACCACGGAGCACCTGCTGCTGGGCAGCAACAACCCAAGCGCCGAGGCGATTCCGAAGAGGACTCCGAGACCTTCAGCGATTTCACCATGCGATCCGACATGGCCCGAGCCACGGACATGGATTACTACGGACGTGGCGATGAGCGGTACAATAGCTACAACGAGAGCCAGGCAGGTGGACGTGGATACAGACCTCCATCCTCCCAAGTCTCCTATGGAGGAAACCGATCGTCTGGAGCCTCCACTCCAAATTATGGAATGGACTACAACAATGTCCTCCCAGCCGGCCAACGTTCTCGAGAGCCATACCCAGCCTGGACCTCGGATGCCCAGATCCCCTTGTCGAAAGAGGAAATTGAAGACATCTTTTTGGATCTTACCGCAAAGTTTGGTTTCCAGCGTGACAGCATGCGTAACATGTATGATCATTTGATGACACTCCTCGACTCCCGTGCCTCGCGCATGACTCCCAATCAAGCACTCCTTTCGCTCCATGCCGATTACATTGGAGGTGATAACGCCAACTACCGAAAATGGTACTTCGCTGCCCATCTTGACCTCGATGACGCGGTAGGATTTGCCAACATGAAGCTCGGCAAGGGTAGTCGTCGAACTCGTAAAGCTCGTCGAGCTGCGAAGAAGAAGGCAGACATAGATCCTAAAGACGAAGCATCAACTTTGGAGCAGCTAGAAGGCGACAACAGTCTTGAAGCGGCCGAGTACCGATGGAAAACTCGAATGAACCGGATGTCACAGCACGACCGGACCCGCCAGATTGCCCTTTACCTCCTCTGCTGGGGTGAAGCCAACCAGGTCCGCTTTATGCCGGAATGTCTCTGCTTCATTTTCAAATGTGCAGACGATTACCTCAACTCCCCAGCCTGCCAGAACTTGGTAGAACCTGTGGACGAGTCCACGTTCTTGAACGATGTCATCACACCTCTGTACCAATACTGCCGAGACCAAGGTTATGAGATTGATGAAGGCAAGTACGTTCGCCGCGAGAGAGATCATAATAAAATCATTGGCTACGACGATTGTAATCAGCTCTTCTGGTACCCCGAGGGCATCGAGCTCATTGTCATGGAGGATAAGTCTCGAATCGTTGATTTCCCACCAGCGGAACGTTACGTGAAGCTCAAGGAGGTTAACTGGAACAAAGTATTTTTCAAGACCTACCGGGAAACTCGATCCTGGGGCCACATGTTGATTAACTTTAACCGAATCTGGGTCATCCACATCACCTTTTTCTGGTTCTTCACCGCCAAGAACTCGCCTACTCTTTTGGTCAAACACTACGAACAAGAGAGGAATAACCAAGCTCCTGCTTCTGCTCAATGGTCCGTCGTTGCCTTAGGTGGCACCGTCGCTACTCTAATCATGATCCTGGCTACAATCGCCGAATGGATGTACGTGCCTCGCAACTGGGCTGGTGCTCAACATCTCACGAAGAGACTGTTTTTCCTCCTCGGTGTCATGGCTCTCAACGTCGCTCCTAGTGTTTACGTCTTCATCGTCCCGGACACGCAGAAGACGAAGTTGGCATTAACCCTGGCTATCGTGCAGTTCATCATTGCCGTGATTACGTTCTTCTTCTTTGCTGTCATGCCGATTGGTGGCTTGTTCGGAAGTTACCTGACCAAGAACTCGAGACAATACGTCGCAAGTCAAACCTTCACAGCCAGTTTTCCACGCCTGAGTGGTAATGATATGTGGATGTCGTATGGTCTCTGGGTTTGCGTCTTCGCCGCCAAGTTGGGAGAATCGTACGTTTTCTTGACGCTATCTTTCCGTGATCCTATTCGATATCTGTCGACGATGAAGATTTCGACCTGCCAAGGTGACAAGATTCTCTTGCAATACCTTTGCCCGTATCAGCCGAAGATCCTGCTGGGTCTGATGTTCATCACGGATCTATGCTTGTTCTTCCTCGACACCTTCTTGTGGTACATTATCTTGAACACTGTCTATTCCGTCGCTCGATCCTTCTACCTCGGTGTCTCTATTTGGACCCCGTGGAGAAACATCTTCTCCCGTCTGCCAAAGCGTATTTACTCTAAAGTCCTTGCAACCACCGACATGGAGATCAAGTACAAGCCTAAGGTGCTTATATCCCAGATATGGAACGCGATTGTCATCTCTATGTACCGCGAGCATTTGCTTGCAATTGATCACGTTCAGAAGCTTCTTTACCACCAGGTTCCTTCTGAGCAGGAGGGCAAGCGAACTCTGCGAGCGCCAACTTTCTTCGTGTCTCAAGAAGATCACTCTTTCAAGACGGAATTCTTCCCAAGCCAAAGCGAGGCAGAGCGCCGCATATCATTCTTCGCCCAGTCTCTTTCAACACCAATTCCAGAGCCACTTCCTGTTGACAACATGCCTACCTTTACTGTCATGATTCCTCATTACAGCGAAAAGATTCTTCTATCACTTCGTGAGATCATCCGTGAAGACGAGCCGTACTCTCGTGTCACTCTCCTGGAGTATCTGAAACAGCTTCACCCTCACGAATGGGATTGCTTTGTCAAGGACACGAAAATTCTTGCAGATGAAACTTCTCAGTTCAACGGTGATTACGAGAAGGGCGAGAAGGATACCGCGAAAAGCAAGATTGATGACCTTCCATTTTACTGCATCGGTTTTAAGTCTGCCGCTCCCGAGTACACTCTCCGCACGCGTATTTGGGCATCTCTCCGCTCCCAGACTCTCTACCGTACCATTTCTGGTTTTATGAACTATAGTAGGGCCATAAAGCTTCTGTATCGTGTAGAGAACCCCGAGGTCGTCCAAATGTTTGGTGGCAATTCTGACAAGCTCGAACGTGAGCTCGAACGTATGGCTCGCCGCAAATTCAAGCTTGTCGTTTCCATGCAACGTTATGCCAAGTTCAAGAAAGAGGAGATGGAGAACACAGAGTTCTTGCTCCGTGCTTACCCCGACCTTCAAATTGCTTACCTTGATGAAGAAGCCCCACTGGTTGAAGGAGAAGAGCCACGCCTGTATTCAGCCCTTATCGATGGTCATTCCGAGATCATGGAGAATGGCATGCGTCGACCAAAGTTCCGTGTCCAGCTGTCTGGTAACCCTATCCTTGGTGACGGAAAGTCCGACAACCAGAACCATGCAATCATCTTTTACCGCGGAGAATACATCCAACTCATCGATGCCAACCAGGACAACTATCTCGAGGAATGTCTCAAGATTCGATCTGTTCTAGCCGAGTTTGAGGAAATGACCACCGACAATGTTTCGCCCTACACTCCTGGTGTTGACAACCCCAAGACCAATCCCGTAGCTATTCTTGGAGCTCGTGAATACATTTTCTCCGAGAACATTGGTATCCTTGGTGATGTCGCTGCTGGAAAGGAACAAACATTCGGTACTCTCTTCGCTCGTACACTTGCATCCATCGGTGGCAAGCTCCATTATGGTCATCCTGATTTCCTCAATGGTATTTTCATGACTACCCGCGGTGGTGTTTCCAAGGCTCAGAAAGGTCTACATCTGAACGAGGATATTTACGCTGGTATGACTGCTCTTCTCCGCGGTGGTCGTATAAAGCATTGCGAATACTACCAATGTGGTAAGGGTCGTGATCTTGGATTTGGGTCCATTTTGAACTTCACGACTAAGATTGGAACTGGTATGGGTGAACAAATGCTCTCTCGCGAGTACTACTACCTTGGCACTCAACTTCCTCTCGATCGTTTCTTGTCTTTCTACTACGCACATCCCGGTTTCCATCTGAACAACATGTTCATCATGTTTTCTGTGCAGATGTTCATGATATGCTTGATCAACCTGGGAGCCCTCCGCAGCCAGACGATTCTCTGCAAATACAACGTCAATGTGCCAATCACGGATCCCTTGTTCCCTACAGGTTGCGCCAACCTCACTCCCATTCTCAATTGGGTCTACCGTTGCATTATCTCCATTTTCATCGTGTTCTTCATCTCTTTCCTGCCCCTCGTGGTACAAGAGTTGACGGAGCGTGGATTCTGGCGTGCTGCTACCCGTCTTGGAAAGCAATTTTGCTCTCTCTCGCCATTCTTCGAGGTGTTTGTTTGTCAAATTTACGCCAATGCTGTCCAAATGGATTTGTCTTTCGGAGGTGCTAGATATATCGGAACCGGTCGTGGTTTTGCAACTGCCCGTATCCCATTCGGTATTCTCTACTCACGATTTGCCGGACCTGCCATTTACATGGGCGCCCGCGCCGTGATGATGCTTCTGTTTGCTACCATTACGGTTTGGCAGCCAGCCTTGATTTACTTCTGGATCACCATGGTCGCTATGTGCACATCCCCTTTCCTCTACAATCCCCACCAGTTTGCATGGAACGATTTCTTCATCGATTACCGCGACTTCTTGAGATGGTTGTCCCGTGGAAACTCGCGATCTCACGCCTCATCTTGGATTGCTTTCTGCCGTCTCTCTCGTACCAGGATCACAGGTTATAAGCGTAAAATCTTGGGAGATCCATCCTCCAAGATGTCTGGTGACGTGCCCCGAGCGTCATTTATCAACTTGTTCTTCGGCGAAATTATCGCACCGATACTGATGGTTGCGGTGACATTGATCCCATATCTGTTCATAAACTCCCAGGTTGGTGTCACAGCAGAACTAAATCCGGACGCAACTATTGCACCAACAAACTCCCTCATTCGCGTCGGTATTGTTGCCCTGGCTCCTGTCGCTGTCAACGCTGGTGTACTAGCGGCAATGTTTGGTATGGCTTGTTGCATGGGTCCAGTTCTCAGCATGTGCTGCAAGAAATTCGGATCTGTTCTTGCTGCTATTGCCCACTGTATCGCTGTCATCATGACCCTAGTCGTTTTTGAAGTAATGTTTTTCTTGGAAGGCTTTATCTTCTCAAAGACTCTACTGGGAATGATTTGCGCTATCGCCATTCAGAGATTCGTCTACAAGCTCATCATTTCGCTTGCCTTAACCAGAGAAATGAAGACCGACACTTCCAATATCGCCTTTTGGACTGGTAAATGGTACTCCATGGGATGGCACTCTGTGTCACAACCAGCTCGAGAATTCCTCTGCAAAATCACAGAACTTGGAATGTTCGCTGGTGACTTCGTGCTTGGCCATGTCATCCTTTTCATTTTCCTACCAATCATCTTAATTCCTCAAGTCGACAAGGCTCACTCTGTGATGCTCTTCTGGCTCCGTCCTAGGTATTTACTCCGATATATGAAATGATGTTTAACGCCCACTGACTGATTTATTTAGTCGACAAATCCGACCACCCATATACTCAATGAAGCAATCCAAGCTACGAAGGAGACGTGTTTGGAGATACGCTATCCTGTACTTTGTTCTTTTCGTCGTCTTCCTCGCGTTGGTCGTGGGTCCCATCGTTGCTGGCAAGTCTTTGCTCTCGGACAGCTTGACCAGCAGCATTCCCATGGAACTCTACCAGCCATCCCTCAAGAACAACGATACACGCAACCGAACCGAGACGGGAACCGGAGCTAAGAGCGGTGCCGGTGCCACCGCGACCGCGACAAAGACAAGCTCAGGCTCAGGCTTTGGCTCAGATGCTAGAGTCAAGCTGTATTGAGGTGGATTCGAGTAAAATAGCTGTATTGGCTGTATGATAGATGGAATGGGGTGGTACATTACAATGAATTTTGGTTTGATGGGTGCTCATGGGTGTCGTTAAGTAATAGTCCTAGGTGTTTGCATGGTACACGGCTTTAGACAACTGTTTTTCCTTTTTTCCTTTCCCTACAAACGTTCTTGTAACGAACTACATATCTGCTCCAGTTGCATGACGAAGCCACGGCTGTATTGTGTGATGCAGCATGATCATAATACAATATTTCACACATCAACATGATAGCACGATGGCCCCAGGTAAACAGATGGTCTATTTAGTTCACTTGTGATTTCCCTTACGCTGGGCATGAAACCCAGCATTCAACATCATCCAACCACTCAAATGTCCAACTCCGCCAGACATTATAAACGGGTACCGATATCCAAATCCATATCCATACCCACCGCGAGATGAACTGGGCAGACTTAAATTAATGTCGGACAAATCTTGCTGTAAACGCTTCAGCTAATAAGAACCAGGTGATAATAGTATCTCCTTTGTGAGCCTCCCCTCCTACCGTGGCGTGGCTTGGTAACTCAAAGTCCGGATAGCGCTAGCAGTTTAATATAATTCCGGACTTCACTTAGAGTAAATATCTTTTTTTAAGGTATTAAGATTCTAAAAAAGCCACTAGATTTTGCTTTACTTCCGTAGAGATTAAAAATTAAGAGATGTAAAGTTTTATCCTAGCTTATACTATGAAATCCGACCTTTCTGAGGCCAGCAACAACGGATGAAAATGAGAAAGTGAAGGCTTTTATGGAACTTCTCGAATCTCAAGTCTAATTTGATATGAGTTATTTCGGATGAGTAAGTTATGAGTTCTGCTCTACTCCAGGGTTTTGGTTCATGGTTTACATTACTAAATATTACAGCCTTGGACACGGAACCTTCACTGGAAAGGAGATCTTTACGGATGTCTAAACCTTTTAATAGATTAATGTTATCAATTGTGTCGATAACTCCTATAGTGTTTCACGGCTTTCTCTACAAAATATCGCTGGTATTTGAAGGCCTCGCGCTGACTAGCACTAAGTAGGGTAAATAAATAGGTAGGGAAAAGTAGCACTAATTTAGAATCTGCTGGTTGGCGTGGGACATTAAAAGTTAACGATGGTGACTGTCGCCTTTTTCTAATCAGCAAAAGAAGCATAGGGCTTTTACGCAAAAGGCCGTGAAACACTATAGGAGTAATAAGAATTTCAAGTATAGTGATACAATTAGTGGTATGATTTTATTTTATGCAACTCGGCGAACTCATCGCGAACACCGACGCGAAATGAGTCCCGTATTTTAACCTCCGACAGACAATCGAGGAAACCAACATCCTCAATTCACTCCTTTGGCCCCTTCCCCTTCATATCATGTCCTTCTTCTCCGCGCCCATCGAAAAAATGGATTTACAGGACGCGCAAAAGCTCATGGAGCGCTCCATGCACGAGATCACCAACCGCTTCCAGAAAGTGCCGGGCTCTGCAATGCTCATCCGG
This sequence comes from Lachnellula arida, assembly GCA_007821475.1. Classification (NCBI taxonomy): domain Eukaryota; kingdom Fungi; phylum Ascomycota; class Leotiomycetes; order Helotiales; family Lachnaceae; genus Lachnellula; species Lachnellula arida. The sequence goes on along the minus strand of QGMF01000074.1, from coordinate 18,421 downwards.
TACATCCAATCCAGCTACCAAGACGACCCCGTCCGCTCCGCCATTGAGTTGATTCTAGTCATCTTCTTCGTGCGCTACCTGCTATCGCCGTCGTATGCGACTCACAGTAACAATTTCGTGACGCTGTCTGAGGAGGTGAGTCTTCCTTTCGCAGGGGAGGGTAATGGGAAATTAATAGGGGAATAGGAGATTGACGACCTCGTGGATGAGTGGACTCCTGAACCTCTGGTTGCGCCGCAGACCGCGTTTGAGGAAGCTGATGCTGAGAGACTTCCTGTCATTGTCGGGTGCGTAATGTGTAGACTAGTACTGGGGATAATGAGCTGATAATCGTATAGTCCGACAGGTCCGAAAACCAAGCTGTCAAACGGCCGGACCGTGACGAACCTCGCATCCTACAACTTCTACAACTTCGTTGGCAATGAGCAGGTCAAGGAGAAGGCTATTCAGACCCTCCGCACATATGGTGTAGGACCTTGCGGTCCTCCTCAATTTTACGGCACGCAAGATGTACACATGAAGACGGAGGCAGACATTGCTTCTTGTCTGGGCACCGAAGGCTGCATTGTATACGCTCAGGCTTTCTCTACGATTTCCAGTGTCATCCCGGCATTCTGCAAGAGAGGCGATGTGATTGTTGCGGATCGTGCGGTCAACTATTCTATAAGAAAGGGCTTGCAGATTTGCCGGAGCACGATCAGGTATTATGAGCATAATGATATGGAGGACTTGGAAAGAGTGCTGCAGAAGGTTGTTAAGGAGCAGGCGAAGAAGCCGTTGACGAGACGGTTTATTGTCACTGAGGGGCTGTCGGAAACAGTAGGGGACTGTGTCAATCTGCCTAAGCTGGTAAGATACTTGCGGATTCTGCTAAAGCGATTTCTCTAACTGGTTACAGGTTGAGTTGAAGCTTCGATATAAGTTCCGTCTCATGCTCGACGAGACATGGTCCTTCGGTGTCCTGGGTAGAACAGGTCGCGGCCTCACGGAGGCTCAAAATGTGGATGCTTCCCAAGTCGATATGCTGATCGGTTCACTTGCTGGACCGCTTTGCGCTGGTGGCGGGTTCTGCGCTGGTACTAACGATATTGTCGAGCACCAGCGTATCACCGCTGCTTCCTACACCTACTCGGCCGCTCTACCTGCCATGCTTGCTACTACAGCAAGCGAGACCCTGAACATGCTACAGTCGAACCCTGAAGTTCTGGTACAATGCCGAGAGAACATCAAGACTATGCGAGCGCAGCTCGATCCTCGCAGTGACTGGGTTTATTGCACAAGCGCACTTGAGAATCCTGTCATGCTACTTGTTCTGAAATCAGACGTCATTAATTCCAGACGACTCAGTATCGGAGAGCAAGAGCGAGTATTGCAGGAATGTGTCGACGAAGTAAGTTCCCGTTTCATGCACCCTTTTGACTATTGCTAATATCCCAAAGACGCTTGCAAACGGTGTTCTCATCACGCGCCTGAAGAGTATGCCTGTTGCCCCGGGGGCCAACGGCAAAGATGAGCAGTGGAAACTGCAGCCAGCGCTCAAAGTCTGCATCACGACCGGTCTCTCAAAGAAGGAGATTGAGAAGGCTGGAATTACGATTAGACATGCTATCACGAAAGTTTTGACGAGAAAGTCGAGTAGTAAGTTGGCACTACCGGCTGGTTTGTGATTGTACTATTTTCGACGAGGCGTTTGGAAAATGGGTAGATGGCAAGCGATTAATGTGTAATTCTGTATAAATGATAGCCTTGCAAACAATGACTTGATCCAGTATTTTTGCAAACATACGTTTGATTCCTTCGTGCTGTAAGCTGATTACTAACGAGGAGGAAAGAGCTCTTCTGGGGAAAGAGCCAAGTTAGATACAGAACAAGTCCAAAGAACTTAACCATGCATTCTAGCAAAGGTTAAACATTCAAACAAGGAAAGTAGATGGATCACTCTGCTCGCAAAATCGTCTTAAAGCAATACTGGCGCAGTGTTCTGTGCACGATACTCCGACTCTGCTATTAACTAGAAGATATTTGGTAAAGGTAAATAGAGAATGAAAAATCTCTGGATATTCATACATAGCGTCTGCAGTTGTTTCGTCTCGTTAGTTCAAGCATTGGAATTCCGTTGCTGGTATTGTTGTTTGCCGCGATGGGAAGGCTTAACAGTGAGTGGGTGAGTGGGTGAGTTAGTGACTGACTGGTGATGCTATTGTTTAGTATACAAATATTGGATGGTCAGGGGGTATAAGTCTTTAGTTGAGGCAACAGTCATAAGTCCCCGAGTAGAAAGGCGTAGTTGGCAGTTATACTTGCAGGTACAGTAGAGTACAGCACATACCTGACTCGATTGAAGTCTTTACACTCCTGCGGCTACAACGCAGTACTGTGCCGCAGAAACTCGAACACGGACACGGTGGTACGAATGCCACGTAACTATCTAGCCATGTGTCCTCGCCAAAGGATCGAAGAACGAGATTGTCGTTCCTTAAGTATATAAATAGATACTTGGCATTCGGATTTTCTCGACTTTCTGGGGTGTGACTTCTTTCACTTATTAGGCATAGTCGTTGGGCTTCTGCTTTCGGGTTCCGAGGTCCCAATCCGCCTCTTGTTCTCAGATGGTCACTGAGTTCGGTCTTTCGCTCGCAGAACTTCGCAATAGAAGGTTCTAACTTCTCGCATCCTGTAAGCATGGAACATGCTGTCTGGACTTCTCGGAGAAGTTGATCGGGATCCTTTGGGGCCAGCAGAGATTTGTTTGTACTGTACACAACGTAATACTGCATAGAAACTGGAGTTCATGTGGACCAGAAGTTTAAAGTCTTTGGTTGTAACTTATAACTCCTACAGTGTTTTACGGCCGCCTCCACAAAAAGAAGAAGGAAGGCTTGCGGTGGACAGAAAAAGCGGCACTAATTTATAATGTGCTAGCTGGCGTGGGACATTAAAAGTCAACCATAGTGAGTGCTGCTTTCGTCTCTCCAGCATAAAGAGCATTGGGCTTTTGTGGGGAAGGCCGCAAAACACTATACGAGATAGGCTCGTTCAGCTCAATCTGATAGTGGGGTGTTGGTGTCTTGATATTAGGTATTGGCGACGGGACCGACAGACTGATCCTCCCGGTCCATGCGATCCCTGGGGACCAGGCCCAGGCCAGGCCCAGCGAGTTACAAATGGAACTTGTAACGGTATTTCGAAGTATGTTCCACATCACCGACCCCGTTCTTCCAATGCGGAGTACAACGTAGTGTATTGTTATATTGTATTAGTATTATTATCGTGACGATTTGAACCAACTGGATATCTGAAGGGCTGTGATGAGAGATCGAGTGGAAATTTATTTGCGCATTGTAACTTGTAGCAGACTAGTTACAGCAAGATGCCGCTATCAAAACACTAGATAGGCTCACATGACACAACGTCAGCCTGGGCACGCGTCTCGGTCTCCTAGTGCACCTCGTTACTCCGTAGATGCCGCAGGTGACAAATACTCTCATTTGAGTTCATTTGACTCATTTGAAGGTTGAGAAATGCCGTGAGTGCGTTGTAAGAGAGATGATAAAGTTCATGCTGGGAGTCAGAAGAGGTTCGTTGGAAGGATCAATAAGCTCACTTTTAAAGTTACGGATGTGTCGTTCCCGAGGGGTACTTGTTTGTGATCGCCGCTACTGTAGGTACGGTACGATACGATCAGAAATTCAGGAACAGCTACTTAGTACCTGTTACACCCAGCCAATAAGGGGACGAAGCAGTGTGTTTAGCCTGAAAAACTTGTGAGTTACTATAAACCCTGCCTGCCTAGCCTTCCAAATGCAAGTGGGGTATCACCAACCTCATCTCATCTCATCTCATCTCATGTCTTCCATCTCAGAGACCAAGACTTCAGGTCTGCCACGCGTCCAGTCCATCCATCACATCTGATGAAATGTGGAGGATTTCCATCTGGGTATGTTGTTGACCACGTTGGCAAAATGTGGGTTCCCTCCCGTTCCGCATATCGGTGTACCTGCAGTACAAGCTGCAGACCTTATATAACCTTTGGGGAAAGGTGATTCCTACCTAGGCAGGTAGGTAGAAAGATGAATGTTGCAGAATACGCTAATATGAATATGCATATATGTGCCATGTGCATGTGGTACACTGCTGAAGTGTTGGTGGCGTAGACACCGGATAGAAAAACAAATTACTCAATTTGACTAACAATAGAGGTAGAAATACACTATTCTCTCTTGAGGTGCGCAAACAGCCCTGTCTTACAGCCAACACTCAATGATTTCTATGGGAGAACTTCATAGTCTAGGTACCTAGGTAGGCGTAGGTCCCTAGAATTCACACATATTCTGCCCCTCTTCCCCGCTGTCGAGTTTGAGTTTGTTCCAATTCCATAGTGGTACCGGGACTGCAATTCACTGCCGAGCGGAAATGCACAGCGCGTGGCATGGCAATACCTTAGGTATGCCCAGGCCGTGTGGCCGTGGCTGAATGTGGTCATATGAGTGCCGCTGCCGCCGTCTCCAGATCGATCTTCTTCCACTCTCCACAACCTGACATGAACTTCATGACCCCACCCCACTCCACTCCACCCATCCCGCCCACAGTCTCGACGACTCCAACTTCTTAGATCGATCTTTCCCCGGCGGACCTATCGATAACATTCATTTGCCTACACTTCTTCTACCCTCGCTCCTCGCTCCTCGCTCCTCGTTCCTCGTTCCTCGCTCCTCCTCCTCCTGCTCCTCCTGCTCCTGCTCCTCGCATCTGTACTCGTAGATTGGATCACTCCTTCTTCAATCTGCCTTACCTATCCAATAATCTTTGCAACTGCAACCGCAGCCTGCGTCCATTCCTTTGAAGTTCTCTCCTGTACTATCGCTCCTTCCACTCGATCTTTGTTCTATTCGCTGGCTTCGAAATACAAAGGTTGCACAGAGGTCGCATAAAGGTACTTCAAATCTCTTGTTCTCCAAAGCTTCATTGTTCTCAACTAGCGATAACGACATTCCTTTCCTGAGACATCTTCCCATATATCTGGCTCCCTCCTTTTCCCGAGCTGCAGATCCATTCCACCCTTATTTCATCTTTGTATACTGTCCACTTCTACCAACACTCATTCACTGCTCATTCACTACTGACAACCGCTGGCCGGATCAGAAAACAAATACGCGTTTTACCTAAAATCCCCAACCTTCTATCAAAATGAAGACCACTACCATTGCCGTCGCGGCCGTCTCCCTCCTTCAACTGGCCTCGGCCCAACCGTTCGGTGAGTTTAGGTCCTTTCTCCCTTAACCCATAATCCTAATCATCTTACAGGGGCACTTCGCCGTCATGCTCACCACCATGAGAAGAGAGATGTAGTCACTGTGGTCGAAACTGAGTACGCTCAGCCTTCTGAACAGCCTGAAGTCATCGTGTATGTGAACCAGGACGGCACACCTGCAACAACTACAACTTCATACCCTGCACGCGTTCCTGTAACTTCAGCTACTCCTACGTCCACCCCAGTGGCTGCACCTACTCTTTCAGTGACTCCAATCTCTGTCGCATACAGTGCGCCAGTTGTTTCTTCCCCGGTCGCCAGCAGTTCAACTGCCCCTGCCCAGACCAGCTCGTCTGCATCTGCTTCCTCGTCTTCGTCTTCAGAGGCCAGTGGTTATGGATTCTCGTATTCGCCATACAACTCCGACAACTCTTGCAAGACTCAAGCCCAAGTCAACACCGATTTTGCAAAGATTGGAAGTGGATACTCGCTCGTCCGAACTTACGGAACCGACTGCAACCAGGTTGCCACCGTTCTCTCGGCCGCCAAGTCCAAGGGTTTGAAGCTGTTCGCCGGTATTTTTGATCTTGCCACCCTCAACACGGAAATTGCGACTATCGTTTCAGCTGCCAACGGCGATTGGAGTTCGTTTGATACAATCTCCATTGGAAACGAACTTGTCAATGCAGGTACCGCTTCCGCAGCCACTGTCGTTGCAGCCATCAGCACTGCCCGAGGCCTCTTGAAGACTGCAGGATATACCGGCAAGGTTGTCACCGTCGATACGCTCGTCGCCACCAAGGCAAACCCCTCCCTCTGCGACAACTCTGACTACTGCGCTGTCAACTCCCACCCCTTCTTTGATGGCAACACTGTGGCCGAAGACTCGGGTTCTTTTCTCACAAAGTCAATCTCAGAGCTGCAGGCTGTGCTCGCAAACAAGAACCAGGAAATCGTCATCACAGAGACAGGCTGGCCATGGCAAGGCGAGACGAACAATAAGGCCGTCCCTTCGACCTCGAACCAAGCCGCCGCTCTATCTTCTATCAAGGCCGCGTTCGCATCGAAGCCGAGCGGTGTCATTCTTTTCACTGTTTTCAACGACCTGTGGAAGACGAACACGGCTGCGCAATTCTCCGCCGAGCAGTACTGGGGTTTCATTGGTAACTCTCCCTCTGGCTAAGGAACGAAGGAGGAGAAGTACAATCCGCTTGACATTGTACATAGGCTCGTGGAAAAACGAATAGCTCTGGTAAATATTATGAAGCCAAAACCTATGCCAAGTACCCTTCATTGTGTAATCTTTTTGGGAGTGTAGCAGTCTAACTTCAGTGGATCAATTTTGGTGCCTTTCTCTTGTACATATTTTACTTGCGGCCTGTAGCCGTGTTGTCAATTTCAAAACTAGATCCAGCATATTGGTCTCCTGAAGATGTGTGACAGCTAAATGCAAGTAAGAAGAGTTGGAGTTTGAGGAATATAACAGCAATTGTCCTCAAGCGCGGCATATTTCTGATGTTTGGCATAAACGCGGAGAGTTCAACATTTTGATGAACTTCAAGACTCTTTGTCTTGCACTTCTTAAATATGACTTGATACATCCTCGCTTGGGAATATTTGTATAAATAGGGGGGGATAATCCTAGCAAGACTAGCGTCTCACTACAAGAAAGGGCTTGTCTCGTCAACAGAAATGCAATACAAACACAGCAAAAACGTTGCTCATAATCATAATCTCGGTATTCATGTAACCACTTCAGCCATATCATAATGCCCCGTCTGCGTGGCGTGCCCACCAGCTTGTCCTTCCCCATAAACGACCACCCCACACACATTACATTTAATAGCCATGCCCCCAGTATCAGTATAATAATGTTTATCTTGCAGCTTCTTGCACAACTCCTGCGCCAATATCAATATCTCATCATCGTCGTCGTCCCAGATCCTCTTATCGAAATCCGGAGGGTTATTAGCTTTCGTATGCGGAGGCTCAGAGGGGCTCTGCACAATGGTATCGTAGTGGATGCCCGAATAGACCAAGATGCAGCGCGTGCTCGCTCCCTCGTTGAACTTGTCGATGCGCAGGGACTGCACGTCGATGCTGCAGATCTCGACCTCGAAGTGTTTGGACAGGATGCCCATCTCGATGGCGCCGCCCCAGGCGTCGGCGGTCTGGATCCAGCGGCAGTACTCATCGGGCGACTGCTCGAGGACGACCTTGGTGTAGATGTCGGGCGAGGCTTGGATGGCGCTTGCGACGAGGGAGCGGAGTTCGGGCATGGATTTGTCGTCGCCGGGGAGGACGGCTGTTCCGAAGGCGCGGAAGAGGCAGGAGTTGTCGTCGGGCATTACGCGCAGGACTGTGTCTTGAGTCAGTGGAGGTGTGGTAAAGTCAGTTGCCCAGATGAACTCACCGAGTGTAGCCCCTCTTTCCGGCAGTGGTAACTCTGGGACGTCTCCTTCCATGGTTCTAGCTCTCTGAAGCGCAACAGGTTTCTTCTGCTTCTGCTTCTTTTCCGGTTGCTCGAACCCGGGCACATCGGTGAAAGAGAAGTTGCTGCTTCCTACTGGCAGCTTCCTGCTCTTCTCCTGCTCTTTGTTCGCCGTTTCACCAGCGACAGGCTGGCTTGCTTGCTTCGTAGACGGGTCATCTTTCGGGCTAATGATGAGCTGCTCTCCATCCAGCTTCACGCCTAGCTGGCTCAGAGCCTGCGAAGTCTCGTACTGCTCCAGCAGCAGCGATTGAGGGGGATAGCCATATTTGATGTCGAACTTGGCAACTGAGGTCTTTTCGGTGATTATGGTGAGTAAGTCACCCACTGTGGCATCGTCGGGGAGAGTGAGAGTAGATGTGCCCCCGGGGCCTCTGAGTCGAGTACGCATCGTGAAGAGGGACTCGGAGGCGAGGCGAGGCGAGGGCGGGTTGTTGGAACTTGGAGGGGTGGGGTTTGAAGTTCTTGGCGGGGCAAGGTAACGGAACGGTACGAGTAGTGGTTACCACATCATGGTGATAGGTTGGGACGTGGACGTGTATGCCATCCACAAATCCGGCAATTCAACATGATCAAGATTGGGTGAAAAGGCTTATACACCTTGCGTAAAAGATTCCAAAGAATTGCTGGGCTGCCATTTCCCAAACGGAGATCAGGTGAAAGTTTTACCAATACGGCTAGCGCAAAACCTTAAATCGCGTTGAACCTCCCAGTCGCGACAACTCCTTCGTGCAAGTAAACCACAACGCCAACGAATACAACTAATGTAAAACATACACAACTCTCTCAAGATGTCGTCCGCGGAACCAGCACCGGACGAGACCACGGTTGAAGTAAAGGCAGAAGAAAATGCGGGTGGTGAAGCCAATGCGACAGTCACAGTAGCGACCGAACCAGGTCCAACAAACCTCACAAAACAACAATTAGAGCTGCTGGATGGTATTCTGAGGCGCTTAACTGAATACCGCGACGAAGAGTATGTCTATCACTGTTTGACTGGAACTTCTGTTCGTAGAGCAATTGAGTACTAATTGCTTGCAGTGGCCACGATATCGCTCTCGCATTCCAACGCATGCTCAACAAGAGAAACTTCCCCGCATATTTCGAGATTATCAAGGAGCCGATCGCATTCAGTACAATTAGGGTATGTGGATCATGCGGACAGATGCGATGTCATGCGATACTAAAATTGATGGCAGCAAAAAATATTGAAGAAACAATACCGAAAGTATACGGACTTCATTCGAGACTTCGCCCTGATATGCCACAATGCCATGGTCTATAACCGCCCTTCATCCGAAGTATACCAAGACGCCGTTGCTCTCGAGGCTCTTTTCAAGGGGGAGCTGAAGAAGCTGGTCGAACAAAAGGTCCTGACCGAGGAGGAGGCGCAACTTCCAGATCTAGGGGAGATCCCCCCAGCTGACCCTTCACCACCGCCTGAGCCCGAGGAAGAGGAAGCAGAAGCGGAACCCGAGGACGACGAAGATGAAGAGGAGGAGGATGAAGATGATGATGACACGGATGATGATCGCCCACGCCGAGGCCGTAAGAGAGGCCGGCGGTCTTCTGCTGCTAACAAGCGTGATGGGAAAGCCGATGATGGCGGCAAAGACGACCCCGAAGCACAAAAGAAGCGAGGAAGACCTCCTAAGGTCCACACCCCTATGGAGGCTCGAATCAATACACTGTTGAAGGGCTTGAGAAAGTTCAAAAACCCAGGCGGTGACCTCAAGATTCTACATTTCGAGAAGATGCCCGACAAGTCCGTGATGCCAGAGTACTACCAAGAAATCAAGAATCCAATTGCAATGGATTTGATAAAGAGAAAGGCTAAGAGGAAGAAGTATCAGTCCATAGACCAGGTACTCAAGGACCTGGACCTCATGTTTGATAACGCCAAGTCCTACAACCTTGAAGACAGTCAGGTATACCGTGACGCCGCCGATTTACAGAAAGAAGCCAAGATAATCGCCGACCAGGAGAAGAAGAAACCGGATAGCGATTTCGCCGATGAGGATGGTAGACTCCCTTTGCCAGAAATCTTGTACAATGGTGAACTTTGGAAGGTAGGCGATTGGGTCCACCTCTCCAATCCTAATGATGTTACCAAACCCATCGTCGCCCAGATATACAGGACATGGCAGGATCCTACTGGTCAAAAGTGGATCAATGCTGTTTGGTATTACAGGCCGGAGCAGACTGTCCATCGCTATGAGAAGTTCTTCTTTGAAAATGAAGTCGTCAAGACTGGCCAATACCGGGACCACAAGATTGAGGAGGTAGTTGATCGTTGTTTTGTCATGTTCTTTACCCGATACAACAAAGGTCGTCCGCGTGGTTTCCCTGCAGACAAGGAGGTCTACGTCTGCGAAGCTCGATACAACGAAGAAAAGCACAAGCTAAATAAGATTAAGACTTGGGCTAGCTGCTTACCAGACGAAGTGAGAGATAAGGATTATGAGATGGACCTGTTTGATGTTCCGAGAAAGATGAAGAAGGTTCCAAGTCCGATCAAGCACTTGTTGCGCGAGGATGCCAAGGAGGATGACCCGGTCCCAAAGCCGACTTGGGGAGTTCCAAATGCGCCCCCAATTGTAGGAGCTGTTCATAGGCGGCCTCGAGAAACCAATGTAAGTTGAATCCCCATCGCACAACTTGGGCGAATTGAATTATTGACAGTCAACCAAGGACTCGCCACCGCCAGAACCGACTCCATCTCCTCAGCCATCTCCGGAACCTGTTCGTCGCTCCCTTACCAGTGATCGACCTCAATACGATTCCCAAGGAGACGTAGCAATGTCTGGTACACGCACGAGCGTACCTTTAGCTTCTCCGATGGCAAATCAAACTCCGGCCCAAACTGCGTATGGTCATCAATTTGCCGCCCCACGCCCATCTCCATCGCCCGCACCCTTAGCCCAGCAAACGTCGTACGGCTCTCAAAGTTCTGCTTCTCATTCAGCTTTAGCTCAGACCCCTGGCTATCCACCTCAGCATAATTACAATCAATACAACACAGCCACAACACCTGGCCTCCAACATACAAGCTCTCTCAACGCCTACAATCTCTATCAGAGTAGCGGTGCCGCCGCCCCTGTTCGCACGGTAGCGCCGGCCCAAGCCGCCCATACCAGCAGCACGAACCAATATAACCCTCCTCGTGCTGTTGAAGTCTACACTCTTCCCGACCAAGCCAACGCGGCCATTCCTGCTGAGATTCGAAGTCAGTTCCAAACCGATGAATATGGCAAGGTTATTTTCTTCACCGCCCCACCTCTCGATGCCAATCCCGTCCCAGAAGAGGTTCGCACTCTCAGTCACAGCTTGCGATACCTCGCAGACAAGGCACGTAACAAAGAGGCAGACGAGAAGAAGCGAAAGGCTCGTGATGCTGACTTGGAAGCCGAAGCAAGTTCAAAAGTCAAGAGAATAAAGGAGGACGTTGGGAACAAGCATAGTTGGCTTTTCAATCAAAAGCTGAAGGCTTTGGAGGTATGGAACTCGAACACGGAGAAGGGTACCGTGGAACTGTACAAGAAGATGTATGGAGATGATTGGGAAGAGATCCGGGAACGTGACACGGCTAGGCTTGCAGTGGCACAAGAAGCATCGTATAAGCAGAAGAAGGAGCTTGAGGAGTGGCGCAAGGGAGTGGACAAGCGGAACGAAGTCGAAATTACTGGCTTTAGATTTTAACTTAGGAAGAGATGAAGCTCTGGCGAAGGGGTTACTATTTCTCGGCGCTTCTGGTTGGGGCCGATGTCCAAGATCGTGCCTGGTGTACTTTTATAGCACAACACAACGGTATTGGGGTGTCTTGGGATCAATGAGCAACGATCGATAGCAGCATTGGTATTGATTAAATAAATGATTAGAAATTCTCAAGCCGTTCCTAGGTGGAAGCGCCTGGTTTATTATGACCTGCACTTTGACTTTAGGTTAATATTTCTAGATACCGAAGCATTTCTACACCTTCAGATACCTTTCCAACATGGGATTCACCTTGCACCGACATTAAACTTTTTGTATTTTAAGGCATGTAGCATTCATTGCGTAGGAAGTCACGGATTGAAGGTTACACCAGAATTTCAAGCTACCGACGCGCAAGCCGGAAGCGGATCGCGTCGCCCTTGCCTTCAACCCGGTGAAGCTTGCAGCAAAGGCATCTACACGTACAGTACTCACATATACATTCACATCTCTTTGTACAACGTCCAACAATAGCTCCAACAATACTTGTCGTTTTTGCGGCCCGGCTTTCTTCCTTTGCCACTAATCAATCAATGCGACTCAAACATGTCGTAAAGTTCAGCAATGCGCCTTTTTGGAAAATCTAGTCGTCCCGCTTCACGACTGCGACTGCGACTGTGATAATGCCTCCAGTAACATGCAAGTTTTGGATGCAAGGAAATTGTAGATTCGGAGGTAATGATCAAGTTTGCGCAAAGAGAGAAAAATGGCTCCAAGCTGACCGCTCTTGCAGAGAAATGCAAATTCGAACACCCGTCTCGAGGAGGGGGAATCCCTAATAGCAACCGCTTTGCATCATTTCAAAGCCCGGATCATACGAATTCTCGTAGTAATGGATATCAGCAAGGCGGAGGTACAATTTGCTATTCATGGTCATATACACCATCAAAGCTGACACGATGGTAGCCTCGGGGCGAGAACCGACGGTTCCCTTCTCCCTCGACAAATCTCAGATCGTGATAGATCTCTCGTCGGAAAAGCCACAATGGATACTCTCTGCCTATGGTCCAGGGCGACATGCGCCGGCACAATTGTTTGGAGGACCAATGCGAGAGCAGAGCTTCGAGGAGATGCGCTTGCTTCATTATATGGCTGTAGCCTCTGGCAATCCTCAGCAAGCTGTACATTACGCCTTGCCCGTAATTAGCTGCTTTTAACTAATTCTATTGTAGGTTCAAGAAGCAGAAAACTTATTTCAGACCTCAGAACAGCAAATACAGACGGCCCTTAACGACGTTGACGGTGCTATAAACTTCATAATAAACGCCCAAAATGAGCACCCAAATCGAATCGATATAGTGCAAGGGGCTCAGGCTCCTACGCCTGGATCACTACCAAATCCTTTTGGTCAACCCAGTGGTGCTCAGCCAACAACATCGAATCTTTTCGGCCCTCCAAAACAGCCTACCGCACCAGCCTTTGGAGCCCCAAGCCAAGGGACAACCCCAGCGTTTGGAGCACCTTCTGGAGGACCAGCATTTGGTCAGCCACCGGCCCTTGGCGCAAAGCCCAATCCATTTGCAACACCATCAGCTTTCGGTGCTCCGTCACAGCCTGGTACTGGAGGGACATTTGGACAACCGTCTCAGCTTGGAGGAGGGGGTGCCTTTGGACAACCATCCCAGCTTGGAGGAGGAGGAGCCTTTGGACAACCATCTCAGCTTGGAGGAGGAGGAGGAGGAGCCTTTGGACAACCTTCTCAGCTTGGAGGAGGAGGGGGAGCCTTTGGACAACCTTCTTCACTAGGTCAAAAACCCAATCCGTTTGGAGCTCCTTCCGGTGGTTCAGCATTTGGCGGTACGTCGAATACTACAGCAGCACCCTTTTCGGCTTTTGCCAATGCCCCGAACCCTTTGTCTCAGGGAACCGCTCCCGCAACTACAAGTGCGTTTGGCGCACCTTCACAGCCTACAACGTCCGCCCCCTTCGGAACAGCACCCCAACCCGCATCATCTCACCCATTTGGACAGCCGTCTCTTCAAGCACCAAGCCCTTTCGGAGGTGCGTCTTCTGCACCGTTTGGCGCGCCTTCACCCGCCGCAAAAAACCCCTTTGCAACTGTACCTCCAGCACAACCACAGAATAATTTTGGGACAACACCCTCGGCGCCAAACCCGTTTATCAGTACTTCACCTAATCCTCCAGCATCTAACCCCCTGGGGAATCCTTCAGGTAATACCCCAAGTCCAATGCCATTCGGTGCACCCCCTCCTGGAATAACTCAAACTGGAATAAATGGAAATACTGGAACTAGCGGGCATTTACCTATCAGCAGCTATACCTCCAAGGATCAGAATGGACGGTTGACTATGTTCAAAGGAAGACGTGTTGTGTATCAAAATGACGAACCAGGTGTAAGAAATCCTGATAAAAGCTGGTCGAAGATCTGGTTTCCTGAAGGAGCACCACCCCTCTACAAGGATACAGAGATGGACGAGAGCGCCTATGATGACGAAACAAAGGCGGCGTACGCACATATGAGGCAGACAGGGTCCTTTCCGGGCGGCGTTATCCCAATGCTTCCCCCCATGCGGGAATGGTGCTCGTGGGACTTCTGAGGACTTTTGGAGTTTGGGTGGCGTGAACTGAGATGCATTGCGGTGGCGTTCTGGGGGTGGCTTTTATGTTTGTACAACATTATGAGAATATCAGAGCAGAAACATCTGCCTTCAGAAGCAATTTACATGTCTACATATACTTCTGGGATTTGCTCGAATGTTATGGTGCGACATGGCTTGTCCTAACAGCTACGAGACAGAGTATGTGCAACCTGTTGTCATTTTCGCTCTGCCCAAAACTATAATGCTTCTACGATATTACGCCAAAATATTCCAACCTCACGTACTTGTAAGGAGTTGCTATATGCTGATCGCCAGCGATCTCTAAGCGAGGCCTCCTTCGTCGCGAGTTCCTCAATTAGGTTAGAAATTAGAAAGCAAGCTTTTTGTCGGGGGTTTTTTGGCTAGTCAACTACGGAGGTATAAAAATAAACATTAGAAGGAGCGGCTAGTAAATTAGGTTCGATTCCTGAGACCTAGCTCCTGGTGGCACGCAGCAGATATCACACGCTAGCTTTGCTTCGCAAAGCTAAATCTATGCTGGAAGAAGGAGAAGGCTTCGCTTAGAGAGCGCTGACGATTACAGGCAGGTGCTGCGAAGTATTTTTCTTTCTTTTTCTTCTTATTCTATTAAAGTCCTGTAAGGCTATGTAGGACTGACTGCTGGGTCCTCCCTGCCCAAGCTAGACACCTAATCCTCAGATAGTATATCCTCTCTACTATATAGTCTATGACTTCTCCCACATCCAGCATAGAGCCCTGCAGATATCCATTCGGCACAGCATCAAAGCAAAGACGAGACAAATCCTCTTAGTAACAACACTTGTGTATTCGTAACTTTGGTTGTTTCGTTATCGGTGACACTCTTCTCTCAATTCCAGCGAACGCTGACATTCTTTATCATGTCGGATCCTACCAAATCACCAACAGACTACGCTTCCGTCTCTCCTCCCCAGAAACTCACCATACCAAGCAAGCCTGATGCACCAATCTCTTATTCCTTCTTTCCACCGACTAATCAGCCGGATGCTGCACCAAAGAGACTGATCGTCTTCATCAACGGCCTTGGACTTCCGGCTTCATCCTGGCTCCCCTCCATCTCGATCTTTAGGGAGGACATCAAGTCATGCCCAGCAATCTTGACCTATGATCGATTCGGCCAAGGCCTCACTACATCTAAAGATCCTCTGGACGGCACGCCCGGCAAGGAAAACGGCCACGACTTTGTGGACGTTGCGAATGACCTTCACGAGATCATCGTCACCATCGCAACTACAAAGCTGGGCCTCAAGGCCAGCGACGTCGAAGATGGAACCCTTCACCTGTTACTCCTCGGCGCTTCTATCGGGGCCCGATTCTACGTGTCTACACGCAACACCACCCCGGCATTGTGGCAGGAGCAATCCTCCTCGACTCCAACATGGCCAACGCCAATTATTCCGACTTCTGGCCTGATCCTGACGCTCCTGGCTTCGACCCCAAGACTGTCGTTGCTGATGATTGCACGCTTGCTCAGTACAGAGGTGCGCGGGAGAGAATGGCTGGCATGTTTGATCTGAAGGTCAAGAATGCCGAAGGTATCGACCGGTTGCCGGGTCCAACGCTGTTGCCGCATGCTGATGGGCCAAAGCTTGTTGGGCCGGGTGGCAAAGGGCCATGGTTGAGCGTTGTTGGGCATGAACCAGAGACGTTTGCGCAGGTTAGTTTGGACATGATGGGGACGCCGAAGAGTTTAAGTATGAGGTTTACGAGCAAGTAAGTTCTAGTTCTCGACAGTCATGGGTGGCCGGACTTCTGACAGATTTGAAACAGGTATTGGGCAGAGTATAATCAAGGCCTTACTAAAATCACGGATAGGGATACGGGTGGTGTTGTTATTGCTCCTGGATGTGCACATTTTATTCAGAAGGACGGTCCTGGATTTCTCGCCCAGGAGGTCATGAGTATGATCAAGAAGCTGGGCTGGTGATGGGTCTACTATTTCAAGGGACAGAATGGACGCTTTCAATCATCTACCAGTACCCAAAAAGGAAGTTGCGTCGGGATTATGTGGATTGGTCTCTGGAAGTTCTGCGAGCCTAATAATTCTACTGAAGACTTATGAAACCTGACAAGTATTCTGACTCTATTGTAGACGGTTGCGGGGTATTGCGAGTCTTGTTTCCCCGCGTTCCGTATCAAAGAATTCGGATTGGCTCACATTTCTTGTTTATGCTTGTATAATACACGCCTCTGATATTCATGATCAATCATCTCTCAAATCACCAGTTGAGGCGTCCCATCCACAGTAATTGATTGGCGTCAATACCCCGCATTCGCACCTCTTTCTATTATGGGGCAACTCCCCTCCCGTCCCGTCATATCTTTCATGGCCGCGGCAAGATTTCTTGCGGGGTTTCACTCTGCTTTTTATTGCAAACCTATCTTCAAGCTTCAAGCCGTCTTTAAGCTGCCATCCTCCTTTTTTCTGCAATTCTACATTCCCGTCGAAGTTATTAACCAGTCATGATTTATTCGTCCCCAACGTCCTTCGATGTCCCTAAATTAGATATTCTGTCTCTTTTGTTCGGTCAGTATCTAACTCCTTAAGTACTAAAACCCAGTCTCACAGAACAGATTATGCGCCTTGTGGTGCCACTGAAGATACAGTGATACATATCGAGGCGGCCAACCCGTCCAATGCTATAACCAAAGCACAAGCTCGAGATATCACAAAGCAAGTTGCTTACAGCCTAAGACACAACTACGGCATTGGAGCCAGTGGTCCTGGAAAAGATGTCGTTGTGTGCATCTCCTCGGGGCAGCCGTTGCTCCCCATGCTCTTCTATGGAGTGATTGCTGCTGGGGGGGTTTACTCGGCTGCCAGTGCCTCTTTCACGGCACCAGAACTGTCTAGACAAGTTAAGCAAGGATCAAGCAACTTGATTTTCTGCAGTGAAGATGCAAAGGATGTTGCGATGCAGTCAGCAAAGCATTGTGGAGTCCCGCTCAGTAGAGTCGTGGTCCTAAGTTCCAGCCCAGAATGGAGCATGAGGGCTGTTGAAGGCCATACATCCTGTCTCCCTTCAAGCGGCAAGTTGGACTGGCAGAAGATTACAGACCAGAAAGAGCTGGAGGAGAGCTTAATCCTCTTACTATACTCGTCTGGGACCACTGGGGCTCCGAAAGGTTTGTCGGAATACACAAATGGCGTGGAATCGTGCTGATTTTAGGATCCAAGGTGTGCTATTGTCACATTCGAATATAGTGGCCGAATGCTTCATCCCATGCTCCATGTCCCGCTCGCACATCGCATCCCGCGCCGCAAAGGGCGAGCCGCCATTCGAATACCGGACCCTCGCACATCTCCCTGCAGCCCACATAGCTGGGGTGCAGGGCTATTTCATAAACCCGTTTTACATGGGAGGTAAGCTGATCACCAACTCACATGTACACCAATCTGAACCTGACACTGGATACTTGCTCCGTAGGCCCCGTGTACTGGATGCCCAAATTCGACTTTGTGAAGTTTCTACAGTACAACAAGAAGTTCCGCATCACCTTCTTCTTTACCGTCCCACCGATATACCTCCTAATAGCCAAGACGCCCATCGTAACGGACCAGTTCGATGCCCTGGAAATAGCAGTCAGCGGCGCCGCACCGCTGGGCAAGGAACTGCAAAAGGCAGCGAGTAAGAAGCTGGGACGAGGAAAGTGTCTCATCTCGCAGACCTGGGGCCTCAGCGAGACGACGGGAAGCATGACGATGATGCCGTGGGGCCAGACGGACGATACAGGGAGCGTGAGTCCGATTTTCCCGAATTGCAGCTTCCGGTAAGTCTACACGCCCCCTTCCTTTTCTCTGAATTCATATTTTCTTACCAAGCAAGCAGGCTTGTGGACGATGACGGGAAAGACGTGCAAGAAGGACAACCGGGTGAGATCTTAGTAAAAGGCCCCATCGTCACGAGAGGCTATTACGGCAACGCGCAAGCAACCAGGGATTCGTTCGTCGATGGCTGGTTTCGCACGGGTGATATTGGGATTTGGAGAAACGGGCTGCCCTACATCGTTGATCGCAAAAAGGTCTGTCTGCTTTTACTCCACACCCACACCCACCTCCCTTACACCCACTCACACACCTACCACCTAATCTAACACGGCTGCAATAAAGGAACTCATAAAATACAAAGGCATCCAAGTCGCGCCCGCAGAGCTCGAAGCGCTCCTCCTCACGCACCCGCAGATCCTCGACGCAGCCGTCATCGGCGTCCCCCTGCCCACCGAAGCCACGGAAGTTCCGCGCGCGTATATTGTTGCGGGAGGTGATGGTAGCAGTGTCGGTGAGGAGCAGGTTATGGATTTCGTAAAGGGGCGGGTGGCGGATTA